>CAJNIZ010006028.1:0-18326 GCA_905231905.1 Symbiodinium pilosum
CCTCAAAACCCCTGAAGCCTCAACCCTAAATCCTTAAACCCTAGACCCTGATCCCTAAACCCTAAATCCCTAAACCCTAAACCCTAAAACCCTAAATCCCTAATCCCTAAATCCCTGAACCCTAAACCCTAAATCCCTAAACCCTAAACCCTAAATCCCTAAACCTCCAGGGAGGTGCTGATTTCTGGCCTGCTCGGAGGCACTCGCTACGAGGCCACGTGGTTTGGGGTTCTAAGGTTTTAGGGTGGATAGGGTTTAAAACTACAAGGTTCCTGAAAATACTTGTTAATTTCTGTTACCAACAATCCTAATATTTAGCTGAAATTATAATCTCTACTGGGGTTCCAAATCCCTTAAAGTTTAAGGTTAAGGGTTTAGGCTTTAGGGTTAGGAGCTTATATCTATGATTATAGTCCCCCTTAAGTAGATAGAATATTGTTTTTTTGGCATTATATAGGGATAATGGAAAAGAAAATGGAGACTACTATTTAGGGTGTACGGTTTAGGGTTTAGGGGTTATAGTCCCCCTTCAGTAGATAGAATATGGGGCATGCGTAAGGGCATCTTGTTATAATATACCCAAAGCCATATTCTATCTACTTTAGGGGGACTATAGGGTTTCTGGGCTTGAGGGTTTTAGAGTTCGGGAATGCAAAGTCTTGGATTTGGGGTTTGGAGTTGAGGGCTCAGGTTTCGGGGAGATCTTGGATGTTGTAACGGTTTTGGGCTTTGGGCTTCAAGGGCGGATGGGTCTTGGCCACAGAGGGATTGCATAAGGGTAGATGCGGTAGAGTTGTTTAGATGGGGTGGGACCTAGCTGATCGGTTACGCAGGAGTTTCTCATAACAGCACCCTACAGGAGAACCGCCCCAGTTAACGGGAAAACCTATCTCTAGGGGACCAAGGGACCTCATGCGGCGTACATTTTTGGGGTCCCTTTAATAAGAAGTATATTATTTTTGGGTCTATAGCCCTAAACCCTAAACCCGGGTCATCCTGTTTCAATGGATCCCATCTGAGACCCGAGTGTAGCTAGGCAGGAAAACGTGCAAACCACCCGCAGGCCATATGGTAGTTTCCTAAACCAAGGGGACCCCAATATAGACCCTAAAATACCTTAATCCTTATTATAAGGAGCCCCAAAAGGTACCCCTCAGTTGGGAAACCCCCATATCCTGTGGCCTGTTTCTGTGTGGATTAGCACCCGAAGCCCTCCGATGTCCTTATGGTCATAATTCTTGCGTGAGCTGCTGTCTTGTGGAATGCTTGCCAGATGAGTAGTATTTAATTTGGGGATACTATGGTACCCAATATAGAGTAAGATTCTATCCTCCTTTTGGGGTATAGTATTCTATATAAGGATTATTATTTTACTAGGTTCAACAAAAAAACCATTACTTAATATAACCCCAACATAACCCCAATATATACCCTATTACAACATAGTAGTTTCCATTTTGTTTTCCATTATCCCTATATTACTAGGTTCAACCACCAAAAAAACACTACTCGGATGTAGTGGGTTGGCCGGGCCTTCCTAGCTAGTTTGCTGGCTCGCAGGCCATCCGAGCAACATAGTTTGGATGAAAGAAAGGGTTTAGGGTAACCCGAAACCTTAGATATCTTGGGCCACAACCACACGACCTTGATCTTTGGGAATTTCAACATCGCGGTTGCAGCTTCTGGATTGCACCCCCAGCTTATTCGTCAAAACGGAAACCTTGAGAAATTATCGCTCTTAGTTTAGGAGGAACCCCCACCCTGTAATAGTGGTATAATAAGAACATAAGAGGACCTTAATATAATCCCTATTATCCCTTATAGTCACTATTACTGGGTGGGGGGGTCCACCTAACTCTTAGTGCTCAGGGTGAGGGTCTAAGGTCCCTAAACCCTACACCCTAAACCCTAAGTAGTAGTTTCCATTTTCTTTTCCATTATGCCTATATAACCCCCATATATCCCCTATTCTACGATATAACTCCTATAAGGCCCTTAAAAGGGGGCCTACATTAAACCCTAAACCCTAAACCCTAAACCTTAAACCAAAAAACCCTAAACCTTAAACCCTAAACCTTAAACCCTAAAACCTAAACCAAAAAATCCTAAACCCTAAACCCTAAACCAATGGGTCTACATTAGGGACTCAGCTCCATCGACAAGGGACGTCCGCGCCAGCCTGACAGGAGAATCGCATGACGCGTGGTTGATGTAAGACACCTTGCATTTACATCACTTGAGTAGTTTTTTATTTGGGGATACCATGGTACCCAATATAGGGTTTAGGGCCCTATAATGGCGAATCAAATGGAAAAGAAAATGGAAAATGAAATGGACACTAGGATTATATAGGGGTCATATTATATTATAGCTCTAGAATTTTTATTTGGGGATACTATGGTACCCACTATAGAGTAAGATTATTTCCTCCTTTGTGGGTATAGTATTCTATATAAGGAATATTATCTTACTAGGTTCAACCACCAAATAAAGCACTACTCACTCGAGATGCCAACAATCCGTAGAGCCGTAGGAACCGATAGATGTCGGAAACTCAGAGTGATGCAGGACTGATTACCATCAACTGTAGAAAGACGCAAAAATATCTTAAACTCTAGAGTCTCTAGAGGTTTTACTGCAAGCTTCCGCAGCATTTCGCAACAGTGGTCAGCTTCTTTTTCCTCCTGGATGTTCAGCCATGCAAAGATGTCTGCTTCTGCTTGTAGAAAGAGGCTCTGTGGCTTACCTGGGTATTTTTGGTGAAGGTAGTGCCCGAAAAGAACGAGCCTTCATTTTGAAGACTATGGTCATTTATGATTACTATTACAAGTATTACTATTGTCTTTACTATCATTATTACTCTCATTATTATGGTTGCCAGTCTTCTTTAGGTTTTCATTGGCGAGGCTGAAGCATCAAATTCTCCATGTGAACCGTAGACCTTGCACCCCAAGACCTTAACCTGAAACCCTCAACCTTCAACCACAAGCCTAAACTTAAAGGGTTTTTGGTTTAGGGTTTAGGGTTCCCAGCCTCCCAACCTTAAGCCTCAAACCCTGAACCGTAATCTTTTCTGAGGGAAAACAACGACCCAAAACCCTCTTGAACCGAGTTCAAAACTGAACTGGAGGTTCGCGTTCGAGCAATTGGCGACGGAGGCTCCAATCCATTGTCGGTTGAATTATAGGTTACTTGATATTAGACACAGGGTCAGGATTTGCAGTGGAGGGCTTGGCGTTAGGGTTTAGGGTTTCGTGGGGCAATTTGTTCAGAGGACAGAAGCGCGAAGCTTTACTGCTTATTCAGGCTTTGGGCAGCTTTGGCATGAGTGGTTCGTACGCATGACCGGCGTAAGAATTCAGCGAAACGTGCGGACAACTCTTGACATGTTCTTGGCACTATAGCAGTGCATGCTCGCCGACTGTGCGGGATGGGAAGATTTCCTGGTCACGACATACACTCCCTTAAGCCATAGGACTGTTACGATAGGTTAGGACCTGGGCGGTTTATGTTCAAAGTTTTCCCGAAGGGATTGGCATAATCTTTCAAGTTCCCACTTGGTTTTTCATTCTCTTTTTCATCTGGTTCTGCACCACGGGACTGGGAAACTGGGTATGGGATTTCCAACATATAATCCCTGACTCCTAAGAAGAACCCCCATACTCCCCTTTTAAACCCCCGTATATCCAAAGCGTCGCTGAGGGTCATGTTGCAAAACTCTCTATATCACCCCAAAAGGCAGTTATCGAAGGGAAAAAGGTCAGCATACACTGGTAGCTCAGCTTCAGTGGTACTCTTGGGGTGTGGGATGGACGGCACAGTTTTCCTTCAAAAAGGGCAAGCTAGCACATGATTCTTGTAGGGTGCTTATTGTAGGGGTTGGGGTAGCCAAATCCCTTTCCTGAAGCCCTTGACTACTTACGCTTTGTTGCGCCCAAACATTGGTGTTTTGGCTGTACGTTGCAGACCCCTAAACCCTAAACCTTATAAACCCTAAACCCTAAACCCCTAAAACCTAAACCCTAAACCCTAAAGCGCGTGGTGCAAGATTTCCTACATCCACGGAAGTTGCCAAATGCCCAAAACGTATTTCCCAAGTCATATTTGTCAAGCCCCAAAAGAACCCTAAACCCTAAACTCGCGGTTTAGGGCTTAGGGTTTAGGGGCGCTAAACAGTCAGCCCTAAACCTTAAACCCGAAACCCTAAACAGTGGCGTTTTGGGCTATGGGTTTTGACTCTTGTTCTACATGCTTGGGGTGTCCAGTGCTCCAGACCCAGGCCCCTGGGAGGTTTAGGGTTTAGGATTTAAGGGTTTAGGGTTTAGGATTTAAGGCTTAAGGTTTAGGCTTTAGGGTTCGTGGTCTGAGAATCAGATCCCTTTTAGGCAGGAGGAGCCCCGATAGCGCAAGTAATGGGACCCTAAACCCCTAAACCCTAAACCGCCCAATGCTACGGTCCTAGTTTTTTTGTAGAACTATGCTATAGTGCTCCAAGTTAACCTCAACATGATATTTGTAATTGTTCAGGCACCTGCATTACCCAAATCGTAGATATGTGTTTATCTAGAAATTATACATATACATACATATGTATATATATATATATGGAATTTGAGCTCCAATGCCGCCTAGATGGGACTTTGGGGCCCAAATTCTCTATTACTTTGGTGCGAACCTGTATCATCCGTGTAGAATCCTGCATATCATCCTAGAACACTTGAAGCTTTAGATCCCCTTTGGGGTCCGGGGAGGCATCTCGTATCCAGGCGAGATTGCAGCTGCCAGCATCTCAGCATTTACCACTTCCATGCCTGGTTTAGGCTTTAGGGTTGAGGGTTCAGGGCTTAGGGTTTTATGACCATAAAAGGGATAGAAACCCAAGGAATCAAAGAGCACTTACCCTCCTAGGACTCCTTCTAGGGTGCTCTTTGATTCTGTTTACCCTAGGTCAAAATCCTAACCTTTAGGGTAAGTAGGTTAATAACCCCTATAACCCATATAGTAAGCCCATTTATCCCCATTATTGACCTACTTACTAAGTCCCCCTGACCCCCCAAGTAGGGTTGAGGGTTCAGGGCTTAGTGTAGGGTAGCTTCCGCAGTGGGGGTTGATGAAAATCCGGGGCCGTAGGAACCCCGGGGATACAGGGGGAGATTTGGTATTAGGTTTAGGGTTTAGGGTTGTATGTAATGTAGGGGTTATATAAGGATAATGGAAAAGAAAATGGAAACTACTATATTATAATAAGGTATATATTGGGGGTCTATAGGGAAGATGCCCCAAGCGAACGAACGCCACAAAAAACTTTGACCCAAAACCTTCAAACTTGTACCCTCTCTAAAGGCAGGGTCCAGGCTACTGTACAAGAAAAAGGCCACCCTGTGCCCTGGATCTTTAACAGTGATTCAGGAAGGCGCCGCGGTTTAGGGTATAGGCGCTATGTAGGGGTTATATGGGGATATGTAGGGATAATGGAAAAGGAAATGGAAACTACTATTGTATAATGGGGATATACAGGGTTTAGTCAAATTCGGGTAGAGGGTCTTAAATGTGAGTTTTAAAGGCAGGGTAGGGTGGTGGAGAGCTCTGGATTTATGGGCTTAGATGTCTCAGCCACGAACCTTAAAATCGAACCCACACTGAACCCTAAACGCTAAACCTTTGAATTTCCGCATTGGCGGTCTCTCGCGTTCCATCTCGGCGTTCTGAGTTCAAGGCTCAGGATCGAGGTTCAAGGGAAGATTGGGGTTGACTTGGTCCAGAACCAGGGTACGTAGGGTTTAGGGGTTGGGGTTTAGGGTTTATGGTTTAGAGTGTTGCGATGATTGGGGTTACTGCACTCCTGATGCTCATCTTGCAGTATGTGCGAGCAGGGGAGATCCACGTTGTGGCGACTATAACCCCATGTAATAAAGAAGTTTCCATTTTAAATTCATTATCCCAACATAACAACTTTAGTATTTCCCGTATATAACCCCTATATATCATTGTATTCTTGAGGAAATACATTGCATGCAAGGCCTATGCCCAAACTGGCAGGTGACATGTCAATTTCTCATTACTCAGGATGGCTGACAGAAAGGATCCTAGCTGTGCTCAGTCACTGTCGAAGATTGGGGTTTAGGGTTTAGGGTTTATGGCCTTATCAGACAGGAATACGAAGGAGGCCAGCAGGCACCTGAACAGCATGGCAGAAGAGAGCTTGCAGGAGATCATTGGCAAGTTGAAGATGACACATGCAAGCAACAGTTGGTGGTGGGAAGGATGCTTCGAGGGTCAGAGTTTTAGAGTTTAGGGTTAGGGTTGAAGGTTCAGGGTTTAGGGTTAGGCTTTATTGTTCAGGGTTTAGGGTTTGGGGTCTAGGGTTTGGGGAGCTTAGGGTGTAGAACTCGAATTCGCCCTCCTACACGGAATTGCTTCGGGACAATTAGGGCTGACTAATGCTCAGTCGGGGTAGGAGAACCATGATCACTCGACTCTCCCATACGGGGACCTATTCTTAATTCATTTTCTAACTCGAAGCCCTTAGCCCTTAATCCTAAGCCCTCAACCCCTAAGCCCTAACGCTAAGCTTTGAGCAGCCTTTCAAGCACCACCCAATCCCTGTAGGCCATAAGAGTTCTAATTCCCAAAGTCCAGGTATCCCCCTTAATAACCTCTATAATACTCCCCTATATAATCCCTTATATACCCCCCTTAAGGAGTTTAGACTATCGGCCATAAGATATTAGTGGCTGGCCCTAGAGTTGAAAAGGGCCTCATAGGTACTAGGTAGGGTGGGTGGAGGAAAGCCGGCACCACAAATGCGGCAAATGCGGTTTAGGGTTTAGGGTAAACGTATAGAGGGTTGTGCAAGATTTCCTCCATCCATAGTAGGTAGAGGAAAGCCCAAACCATCCCAAACCCTAAACCCTAAACCCTGTATAATCTCGTATAGCTACGCTGATGCGTTTCGTAGTATGCTTGCCTAAAGTCAGTACTCTTGACCTCAACTCCGGAAGATGTCAGGAGATCTTGTACCCTACGCCCTAGAGGCCCTAAACCCTACACCTTACATTGCTAAACCCTAAACCGGCTCTCTTGTATTACCGTATACTAGTTTTCCCTATGGAATCACAGTACCTTTTGGGTCAATCCCCCACCCAGTAATGGGTACCACAAGGGACTATTGTAGGTATATTAAGGCCCTAATAATTCCTTACTAAGGAGCCATTACTATAGGGGGGATTGACCTAAAGTACCTTGACAATCCTGAGCCATAACCTCCTAGAGCCCTAAAGTCCTAAACCCAAGCCCTAAAGTTCTACATGCCTAACCCCAGACCCTAAAGTCCTAAACCCCTAAAGGCCTAAAAAACTCAGCCCTAAACCTTGTGGCCCTAAACCCTAAACCTAAAAGCATAGACCCTAAAGCCCTAAACCCGGACACCTAAACCCTAACCCCCAAAAGCCAAAATCCTAACTCCCTAAAATCCTGAACCCTAAACCCTATGTGTCAGAGCCTAGCCCCGCAGTCCAAAATTCATGCTATGATGTTATGATGTTAATGACTATGAATTTTTGGTGTCAGTGTTAAATACTGTTAGCGTTATTTCTACGGTTAATGCTTGATGGCATCCTTTCCAATCAACTTCTGGCATTTTCTGCAGGGTGTGACAGACCCGCCAGCCGGAAGCTTAAGAAGGACTGCGCTTGTGTTCTCCGCGGCTGGAAGTTTAAAGCAGAATGGTTTAGGGTTACGCCTTTGCTCGTGTTTACGGCCGGGTGAAACCCAACCCTGTACCCTAAACCCTAAACCTTGCGTTCTAGGCTTGGGCCTCTGGGATACATCAAGGGCTTAAATCCTGCACCCTCAATCCTAAAGACGAAGCCCTAAACCCTCAACCCTAATGGGTTGCTGTTAAGGAACTTAATTCAAGTTACTGTATTGCGGAAACCCTCTTATTTGCTATATATGCTTGGAATGATAACTTAATTTAAGTTCCTTAACAACAACCCTGTAAATCCTGAACGCTAGGTTTTCAAGCCTAAGGAAAAAAACGCAAGCTTGAAAACCCTGTAAAACTTATATACACACACAACTAGACCTCCTGGGTTCATTTTTCAGATTGGGATCTACAACTGTTGCAGTCCAATCCGGGTCCGTCGTTTTTGAAGCCGCACGAAAGTGCTTAGTTCCAAGGTGGGCAATCTCCCATAGGCCCATAGGCTTAGTATCCCTCACCTATAAGGTACCAGGTTTTGTGAGCGCCTTGATTGGAGGAATATAGAAGTTACTCACCATAGAGCTGCCCACATGCACATGGCTTCAACACTGGGGTCTAGGGTTTTGAGATTGGCAGGTTGGGGCTGCGCATTCGCCTTAATTATTTGGTTCAGGGGGTTGGCCGGGTGGTGAGGGTTCTGGGGCTTCCTATTGCGCGCCACCTCAGCCAGAATGGTCCTTTCAGCGCGTGCTGGCCCTCCCTAGTGGGACGGCGTCGCATGCCCGCGACAGGCCTATCTCACAGGCCAACTACGGACTCAGGCTACTCAGGTCTGAGCTCGAAGCGTGGGGCATTAAAGACCTCTCCCCGTTGGATCAAGCTAATATGGACTCAGCCAATGCCATCTATCGCCGCCTAGGACAGTTCTTGCTGTTCCTCGAATTTGCCCATTGCATGGTGCGTGGAGAACCCAGCCCGCTCCTTGATTTGGTTCCTCGAACCTTTCGCCAAACCGTGTGCCAAGCATCATCAAGTCCTGTACCACGCATGCATGCATGGGGGCTCCCGTGACAAGGAACAGCTGCCGCCCACAACTGTACCAGAGCTCCTAGCTTTGACCGCCAAGTGCGACCTGCAGCACGTGCACAACGTGGTCTCGGTCTCTGCAAGGCTTCGCTAACGCCGAAGAAGCGGAGTATCCTAGGCTGCTCTGCCAAAGGTATGCAGCCCAAATTTCATTGCTTGCGGGCCGGCTGGGCTTCTAGGTTAGAAATGATTCACAGGTGCAGCCCCAACATGAGGCAGCTACAGCGGTACAGCGCCGGCCTCGAGTCTACAAGATGCCAGCCACTGTGCCAGAGTACCATCTGGGTCATTATCATGACTTGTATCTTTTCTGCTAAGCCCAATGGGGGATGCAAGTATTCTCTTTTAATTACTAGGAGAGCCAAATACGGGATATGACATAATGTTAGGGTTTCGACTACTATCCCATAAAGCATTTAATTAACCCTGGACCCTAAACTCTAAACCTTAAACCCCGAACCCTAAACCCTATACCCTCTTTCATTCTGACAAGATTACACCTTACAAAACACGACAGCGCCTCTTGAAAGAGGCAAGGCAGGGGAAATTAGCATCTACTTACCTTTGGTTAGCCAGGAATGAAGGAATGGATCCTTATAGATCTTATAGTAACCCATTATGGGTTTAGGTTTCGGGTTTCGGGAGGAATCGACCCTTATAGTAGTCCCTACAGAAGCCGCTATAGGAGTTTCCAGGTTTTTTTCCATTCCTTCATTCCAAGCTAACCAGAGGTGAGGCCACACCCAAGTCCCCCAAGCTAATGTCTAAACAAGGCTTAGGGTTTCGGGTTTAGGTTCGGGGTTTAGGGTTCAGGGTTTATGGTATCGTGCTTCGGGTTTAGGATTTAGTCCTTAAACGGACTAGGGTCAAGGGTTTTGAAGAGGGTTTTTCGCCTGGGCTCCTAAAGCCTGAAGGGTCAATTCTGAATCTGAAGCCAGAAATACGGTTTAGGATTTGGAGGTTGGAATTCAGGGTTTAGTGTGGCTTAGGGCTCAGTGTGGTTGGGGGTTTAGGGCGTTTTAGGGTTTAGGTTCTTTGCGGTTGGGTTGATGTTGCAGTTTCCGGAATGCAATTTGACAATTGCACGTGGAAAACGGTTAGCTCCGGAAAACTTGCCACGTTCAAGAGGGTTTTGCTGATCATCAAGAGGGAGAATCCCTGAACTGGAGCCCCCCCCAACCTTAAACCCTTAAATGCTAAAACCTAAACCCTAAACCCGCAGCCCTGGATCCTACCTGAGTAGCAATTCCACGCTCCTGCAAAATTTAAGCCCTGGACCCTTATACCCAAAGAGCCCAATGCCAACACTTATTAAACTTTATTTAGTCATATACAAAGCATGATACTAAACTTCCCTGGCATGATCTAGTCATGGCCTTCTTGGCGAGCCTGAAGCCTTCCAACACTAAACCGCCCTGAGGTTGTTCCTTCGATGCCAGCTGATCTTGCAGTGCATGTGGATGTTCCTTACATGGCTCCTCCGCTGACTAAACCCCTAAGGGTCCAAGGACCCAAATAATAGGGGTTTAGGGCCCAAATACTATGATATTAAGGGTATTTGGGCCCTAAAACCCTATTATTTGGGTCCTTGGACCCTTAGGGAACGCTTGAGAACTGCTTTGGGTTTAGAGATTCTCCTCCGCTGACTCAAGAAGGGAAGTTCCCACGGAGCCCCAGCACCCTTGAGTTAAACCCTAAGCCCTGAACCCTTGAATCAGTTTACTGGGTTGTTGTTAAGGAACTTAAATTAAGTTACTATATTGTGGAAACCCTATTTTTTACTATATATGCCCATTATGGTAACTTAATTTAAGTTCCCTACCAGCAACCCAGGTTTACTGTTTCGAGTTCAGGGTTTAGGATGATTCATTAAACCCTAAACCCTAAACCCTTAAGGGGCATTGGGCTCTCTAGGTTTGCATTTAGTCTGCAGGGACATGCCGGGAGTTTTACCGCGATACCTAGGATTACATTGGGATTGCGTGGGAACTTTGGAATGTGGCCCCTAGACTTTGGGTTTAGGGTTTAGGCCCTAAACCCTAAACAACTCCAATCGTGTTCTATGAAGGACAATGCTGCGATTTCCTGGATTGTCTGAGTTGCCAACCCCCCTTTAAGTGGATAGAATATGGAATTCCCGATCCCCATATTCCCCACATTCCATCCACTTAAGGGGACTATGGAGTCTAAAGCGGGGGATTTAGGGTTCAGGAAGTAATACCTACACCCCAAAAGTATGTAGAATAATAGCCCTAAACCCATAATGATAGCCATACAGGCCATTATTTTACATACTTTTGGGGCCCAGGTAGTCTAAACTCCTAGCCTCCCCCCTTAGTTAGCCTTACAATACCCCTCTTTGAGGAGCCTAAACCCTATAGCTCATGTGACGTTCCATGTCGGCTGGGGCAGGGTACGCCCGCAAGCGCACGAACTAGGCGACCCCCAGGGTCAGCGATATGATTTGGCGATTGGGGATTACACTGAGATGTTTAGGTTTTAGGGTTTGGGGTTTAGTCCCTTGCTAAGAATTGCACATAAACTTCGTGAGCGAAACCCCCGAATCACCACCCTGCTTGATGCAAAAATTCGAATGGCAAGCTATCTCTCGCTATGAAGGTTTCCTTTCTGGTCCGGAGCCGCTAAACCATAAACATCTAAATGGGGCCTTCCCAAAATTAGGGGTACCCTTCCGGGGGTCCCCATTATGCAAAGCTGGGGTCCATTGGGGTTCGCTCCTTATGTAAGCTATCAACACGCACACCCTAAGCTTCAAACCAAACCCTCAACCCTAAGCCTTAAACCCTAAACCCTAAACCCTAAGCCTTAAACCCTACTCCCCGAACCAGACACAAGGCTGACTTCATGTGGTCGCCACCTGATGATTCGGGTGGCCGCGTGATTCAGGCTGAGGGTATTCGGCAATTTAAGGGTATACTTTCCGGTGGGGGAAGTGGAGAGAAGTGAAAACAGGTGCTGGAGCAGGCGTAGCTAAGGGGATTCTACAGGCATAGGGCTTACCTGGACACTCCAATTTTGGGTTGAGTATGAGTTATTTGGTTAGGACTTCTTACTAGGACCCCATAAGGGGCATTACGTTGCCGGGGCTAGGTAGGGTATGGAGTTTGGGGTTCAGTTTTTTGTGTAAAGAGTGTTAGCACTGGGCAAACAAGGACAGCAAAGTTGCCATTGGGGGTGATGCGCTAAACCCTAAAACCCTGAACCCTAGATGCTTGAGTGCGTGAGATCTCTGAAAATGAGGACTACCCTTAGGGCTTAGGGATCGTAGCAGCTCTTGGGGACCACAAGGGGCTTGGGAGATTAGGGTTTAGGGCTTGGGCTTCGTGGATGGTTCATGTATGCCACACAGCCCCTGAACCCATAAACTCTCAGTGGCCACCACAGTTTCTGTTTTGGACAATTTTTCCTGCATGTACCTAATCAAGGTATAGCAAATCCCCCGAACCCGATTCTATACATGAATTTGAAGGCTGCAGACCTTGAACCCTAAACGCTGAAGCCCTAGCCTGTAAAGTCCAAAGCATTGGCCCTAATATGACCGCTATGTGTTTCCTGGGTGCTAACTAGGGGCCCTGAATTGGTTTGTAGGGGCCATAGGGTATCTAATAGATATAAAAGGACCCCAGGATAAAGGGCCCATACTAGGGGCCCTAAGCCCTAGACCTTTAACCCTAAACCCTAAACCCTAAACCCTAAACCCTAAACCCTACATCGCATAGCTCCAACCTCTGAGCAGGCGTATGAAGTCTTCCTGGGGAACCCTCCGGAAATTCCGCAGCTCATTGCATCGACCCAGGCCTCACTCCAGAGTACCATGGGGGATGGCGGAACTTTCCCTAAACCCTAAACCCTGAACCCTAAACCTTGGGTACTGCCCCCACCCAGTAGCAGTTTATACTAGGGGTCCTCTTAAGGGCTATATAGAACCATATTATAACTATTATCCAACCGTTCCTGAGTGGGGGCAGTACCCAACCTAAACCCACTTCGGAGCTAATTCTGTGATTGTTGGGATGCTGGGTTCGTAAGGTGGTGCAAGATTTCATCCACCCAAGGTAGGGCAGATTTTCTTAAGAGCTTAGGTTAGGGTTTAGGGTTTAGGGTCTAGGGATCTAGCTTTTTCTAGTTTAGGCTTGAAATTCCCGTGCTTGTTTTGCTCTAGTTTATGGTTTGGGAAGAAGTTTTTTTTTTTTTCTCTCTGATTTCAGGCTTAAGGTTTCAGGGTACTTTGTTCCGACCACTTGAAGCATGTCACCCAAGAGCTGTTGTATCTTCCTAAACTTTAAGCCTACACCCGCCCGCCCTCCTGCATCAACCCTAACGCCTGGAGCCTCCATGAACCCTAAAATCCTAACCGCAAAGCCCTAAAGACTCCTAACCCTAAAACCTAGATAACCTCTAAACCTCTAGGCCCTTGACCCCACACCTCTCCCTGAGTTTTATGGTTTATGGGAGTTTTTGGGCCCTGTGTTTTTTTCCTGGGCGTGGCTGACAGGCTCTAGTCAGCCGCAGTCACAGCTCCTCTTGTTTAGAAGGGAGACGGTCGATCGGTTGGTCAGTGGGTCGGTCTCTTTAGTCATCATTTTGCGCATGTAGTCGTGGCCTTCATGTTTTGTCATCATTTTCATCTTATTTTCATGATTTTATGTTTTCATCATTAATCATCATGTGCCGTACTTTGTCATGGTTTCCAACCGTTTTCATCCTTCGTCAGCCACGCCTATGAGGAAAAAACACGCATCCGCCAGGGTTTAGGGTAAAGGGCTTGGATGTAAGGGTTCAGGGTTTTGGGTTTGGGCTCGCGAATGGGGTTTAGAGCTCAGGGTCCCGAGTCTAGAATGTATGAGCTGTAGTCTAAACTCCTTACAGGGGGGGTATATAGGGGATAATATAGGGGACTACTATAGGGGCTCTTAAGGGGGATGCCAGGAGTTTAGACTGTAGCTCATATGCCGGTCAAGGTCGCACGCGCCTCACTGCCGCCTTGACTAGGACTACTACCCGCATGCATGTCGAAGAAGTTACTCTCATTCTTTTACACCATGTGCCCATGACCTTCCAGTCAAGCCCCCAAACCCTAAACCCTAGACCCCCCAAACCCTAAACCCCAAACCCTAAACTCTAAACCCGAAGCCCAAACAGCTTCCATGCACCAAAATGGCTGAAACCAGCCGCGTGACTGCAACCCCCAGGCCCTGAACCCTAAACCCTAAGCCCTGAAACCTGACATGCGTGGTCAAGCCCCACTTCCCGTAAGCTATATGGGGATACTATGGTACCCAATATAGGGTTTAGGGCCCTATAATGGAGAATCAAATGGGAAAAGAAAATGGAAAATGAAATGGGAACTGGGATTATATAGGGGTTATTTGAGTAGTATTTTATCCGGGGATACCATGGTACCCATTATAGAGTAAGATTATATCCTCCTTTTGGGGGTATAGTATTTTATACAAGGAATATAATCTTACTAGGTTCAACCACCAAAAAACACTATTCATATGAGCTATGGACGAAATGTAGGTTGGGGGGGGACCTATAGGGGATATATAGGGGGGTATAGGGAGACCTATTTAAGGGATATACTACATCTTCAGTCCAGGGCTCATATGAGCTACTGTCAATATTACGTAGGAAATATTGACCGTAGCTCATATGAGCCCTATGCCTTTCAAACTTGAAGTTTTCGAGCCATCAAAGCTCAGGGTTTGGCGGTTTAGGGTTTAAGGGTCCAGGGTTTCGGGTCTAAGGGTTTAAGGGTTTAGGCTCAGAGTATGGGGCTCAACTTGAAGCCCTGGGTAGCAGAACCATTTTGACCTCGCCTTAGACCGTAGTCGCTTCCCCTAACTTTGGAAGCCTAAACTCTGAACTCTAACCCTAAAGCCCATATTGTTGGGCCTATGCCCCTCTACTCAGCTGTTCACAAGGTCGCTGCTAGCCGCAAAGCCTGTTGACACTCACTGTCGCAGATCCTAAGTCCTAATCCCTCCCCATTTTCATACCCTCTACTGTCAAAATTCATCAAGTTTGGCCTGCAGTACAGTTGGTGTTTCAGAAGGAACATCAATATGTCGTTTCTTGGGATCAGAGGATTCTCCTCAACTTTGAAGGAGCTCCAAAGCAATATTACCCAGGGGGTCCACATATACAACCATTAGGGAATTGGGACCCGTAATTCCTTCTATAGTATGGTATTTTGGGGCCTAATTCCCTGATAGTTGTATATATGGACCCTCTAGGTTAGAGCCCCTAAGAAGCGCTCATCAGACCGCCAGATCTGCATCGGCCCAGGTGGCGGCTCTTTGTTTTAGGGTTTAGGATCTAGGGTTAGGGTTTAGGGATAGGGTTTAGGGATAGGTTTTAGGGTTTAGGTTTTAGGGTTTAGGGTTTAGGGTGTTATGCCAAAACTGGAGCCAGAAGCAAAGAGACAAGAGCTGATTTTACCGCCATGTCAATGAATGGGTGTCTGAACCAATGGGGGACAACGACACCTATCAGGACGGTTTGTGGCACACTCTACAGGACGGTCACCTTGAGGCAATGGTGCGACTCGGCAAACAGGTTCCCTAACCACCGCCCCTTAAGGCCCCCCGAGGCCAACCGTAGCTGTAGCTTAGCCCCCAGACCCCCAAGAAGCTCCTAAGCTTTAAAAAGCCTTAAACCGGTTGCGGAACCCATGCTTAAATCCCAAAACGCTAAAACCAGAAAACCCTAAACCTCTGGAATCCTAAAGCCCTCAACCTAATGCTTCAAAATTTAGGGTTTAGGGTTTAGGATGAGGGTTAAAGTTTTGCTTACCTCTGGTTAGGAAGCAATCAAGGAATGCATCCGCCCAGTATTCGGTAGAAGACACAATCACATGTCAGCTTCCTTTTTTTGACCGTTCCCCTGTATCTACCTACATAATCCCTGTACAGCCCTTTTGTTTCCATTCTATTTTCCATTGGATTTTCTCTTTGATTCTCCATGATAGTAGTTTCCATTGTCTTCTCGATTCCTTCATTCTCTGCTGACGAGAGTCACGAGCCGAAGCCCTAAACCCTAAACCCTGAACCCTAAACACCCAAACCCCTAAACCCTAAACCCAAAATCAACCCTAAACCCTAAACCCTAAGCCCTAAACTGACCCTAACCCCTAAGCCCTAAACCCTACACCCTTCGCTGCACGAGGCTGACCTCCTAGCCTATCGCGCGGAGCAGCTTCTGGGCTCGTTGCCATTCGAGCGCCTCCCTGAGAACCGGAGGGGTTGAGAGTTTGGGGCTTTTAGGGATTGGGGTTCCAGGATTGGGGTGTGAGGTTTAGGGTTTGGGGGTTTAGGGTTTGGGATTCAGAGGTTTGAGGTGTAAAGTTTCGGCTTCAGGGCGTAGGGTTTTGGGTTGAGGACAGGGGTTTAGCTTCTTGGAAGACTTCTTGACATGTAGAGCTGTTCTTAAATCCCAAGCGCAGGCTCCAATTTTTTCAGGTCCCTGTTTCGGTGTCCCTATACCACAAATCGGTTGTCAGAAGAATAATTCGTACGGATCAGAGCTTCTTAACCTTAAATCCGAAACGCTAAACCTAAGAAAATCGCCTGGTTCTGGTCCATTTGCATCTAGCCCCAAGTCAGGAGCCCTTCATCTTTCGCACTCACATGGTTGTCAGGGTCCATGTTGAAGGTTTGGTTTAGGGTTTAGGGTCTACAGGGAGGGTCAGGGGAGGTCAGTAAGTAAGCCCTTTAAGGGTTTCTAATCCTAAACCCTAAACTTACTTACCACCTCCCCCTGCCCCTTTAGCCGAAAACCCTGCTGTAAAACAGGTATGCGTAGCCATTCCTTACTAAGTACCCCTGACCCTCCAGCCTAGGTTTCACGAGTGTGAGTAGGGTTTAGGGCTTGAGAGCTTGAAGGGTTTAGGAGGTAGATACCCTTGGGATGTAGAGGGTTTTGGGACGATTATGCGGACCCCGGAAACGATTGTCCTCTTCTGGGGACGGGCCGCCCCCAAGATTCACGTGCAACATCAAACTTAGAGCAACAAATGCCTAAACCCTTCATGTCGAAGCGTAAGTAACAAAGTTCGGAGAAGAGTGTGTGATCTTCCCTTGCGGAGACTGAGGCATCTCTTGATCCATATCGGCCGTAGGGCTCAGGGTTTTTGAGTTGGCTTTTGGGTTTTCAGTGCAGGCTTCCAGCTGTTGGATTGAGGGGTGAGGGTTTCGGGTCGTCCAAAGTTCAGGGTGTAGCTTGTAGGGCTAGGGTATATTTCCCGAAGCTTTAAACCTAAAACCTAAACCCTCTAACTCTCTAAGTCCTTGAGCCTAAACCTGGAACCCTAAACTCTAAAAACCTAGAACCCCAAACCCTGATCCCTAAACTCTAAGCCCCAAAGTCCTAAACCCTAACCCCTAAAACCTAAACCTTGAACCCCTAAACCCTAAACCCTAAAGCCTAAACCCCTCGACCCTAAACCCCTAGACCTCAAACCCTAAACCCCGAAGCCAAAAACCTTGTACCGAAGCCATGGGTGCCTTCCTGGGCTAGCAGTTATCCTCCCCCGAGAAATGCATCGGTGGATCCTTCGGGCCAGAAATGGGAGTTTGAGTTTCTCTTGGGTTTTAGGGTTTAGGGTTCGAAAGTAAAGATTGTTGTATTTGTGGGGGTATAGAAGGAGGCTTATCTTTAGAAAGGCTCGAAGATTTGTGTAAGCTGAAGGGTACGCAAGTCTTTATAGCATTCGTGTTGGAATCATGCTTGCGGTTGCCAAAGCCCTAAACCTTAAATCCCAAACCCGAAGCCTTAAACGCAAAGCTTCACCTGCCCAGAACTACTTGCGTCACGTCTGTTGTTGCTTGCAGGTACCCTAAACACTAAACCCTGAACCCTAAACCCTAATTAAACCCTAAACCCTAAACCCTGAACCCCAAACCCTAAACCCTAAACTGAAGGCATAGGCTGCCCACCTACAATGGTGGGCGGCGCCTATGCCCCCTGAAACACTTGGGCTGACCGACCTAGCTGGACCCGCCTCAGCACAGCCACGAGGTCGGTAGCACCCACGCTAGGCCGTCGGCGCGGCACCAAAAAAAACCGGGACCGCCGCACACGGCCGAGGCCCTAAAGGCCTCCCAAAAGCCTCCCAGGGCCCTTCCCAGGACCCTCCCAGGGCCTCTCCTAGGCAAACCCTCCGGCGTCGCCGCTCGAGAGGCCTCCCTCCCCCAAAGCCTTTCCCTGCCCCCCAAGGGCCTTTCAGAAATCTCGGGTTTTTTAAGGCCTTCAAGGCCGCAGAAGCCTTAGATACTTCTCCCCACACCACAAAAGACCTTTCAAAAGCTCTTCCAAACCTCTTTAAACCTCCCAGAACCTTGTGCGTAGAACAATGAAGAGGTGTTGTTGTTGACCAAGATGGAATCAACTGAGTTTAGGTCCTAAACCCTAAAAGCAATAGGTTTGGGTGGTTTGGCCGCCTCAGACGGCGTGGGGTGGGTGATTGTGTTAGATGGCCTTCCGCATTCAGGCCATGGCAGCACCTCACATG
>CAJNIZ010006029.1:3976-18325 GCA_905231905.1 Symbiodinium pilosum
CAAGAATTTCCAGGGTTTTGGTTCCATTGGCAAGGTTAAGGGATTCGGGTTTAAGGTTCGGGGTTTAAGGTTTAGGGTTTAGGGATTGCTGTTTAGGGTTTAAGGTTTAGGGCTTAGGGGCTCGGGTGTAGGATTTAAGGTTTGAGGTCTAGGTTTTAGGGCTTAAGGTTTAGAGACAAGGTTTTGGGGTTTATGAGGGGCCTTCCGGGGTACCTTTTCGGGGGTCCCCATCATAAGGATTGTAGCATTTCGGGGTTTATTTTGGTGTCCATGTATTTATGCAAACTACCATATTATCGAGGTCTACTTTAGCTAAACCAGGAATCTAGCATCATAGTAATTGTACTCATTTACTGATTTAATTGTCCCCATAAACCCAAAAACCCAAAACCCTAATCCTATCGTACGGACAACTGGTCTCCCTCAATCAACAACAACTTCAACCCTCAAAGATACCTGGACATTCGTTCCTTGTAGAGTCCCTCACAACTTGGTAGTTTCCCTGCATAGGACGACCCCAATATCCAAAATGCTACGCTCCTGTTGATGGGGTCCCCAACAAGATACCCTTAATTTTGGGAAACCTCCATGTGAATCAAGATTACGGAAGCCATCGCCTTCTGCAAAACATATGTGGGACTGTGTCTGTACGGGCTTCATCCTTAAAAGCGGCTCCACGCTTTCTTCGACGGAGCGTGGCACTCACCCCCAAAGCGTCAGACTCAGACCCGCAACCGTGGATCCCAAGCGTGCAAAGAGGTGCCGTACAAGGTGGCGTAGGCCCAGGCCTCACATCAAGGATTCCTGGGTTGTACCCCTAGGGTCGTACCCCTAAAGGGTTTCCCCAATCAAGCCCTATAGCCCTTATATGAGCCAATGTAGTTCTCTAGGGTTCCTTAAAATGATCCCAAAACCCAGGGGTACAACCCTAGAGGTACAAGCCTGAAACCCTAAAACACAGCGCAAACAGACTTTTGCGTTGCATGTTGGGCAGCTGTCTTTCTCAGGCCAACAAGACAATCTGTTTCATGGACCCAGAAGTGTAGGGAGATGATTTAAGGTTTAAGGTGTTTCAGGGACCCAGAAGTGTAGGGAGATGATTTAAGGTTTAAAGTGTTTCAGGGACCCAGAAGTGTAGGGAGATGTATTGCGAGCTTCTCCAGAGGAGCCACAATTTGTTACCAATATGACTTTGACGTCTATTTGAGGCATCCTATACCATAGTTACAGGATCCCATAGTTACCGTGTTGCAATTCTTCAGACCTGTACAGACAGCAGAGTTTAGGATAAAGCTCCTCAATCCTCAAGTTTCTCAACCCTAAACCCTCAATCCCAAACCCCGAAACCCTACACCCCAAACCCTGAAACCCTGAACCCTGAAGTACAGAAGAGGCTCTGCAAGAAGCAGTGGCACAGCTGCGGCAGTGATTCGCCGGCTGCCTGGCGCACAGTTTAGGGTGCGGAATGGTGTTGGGGATTCAGGGTTTAGAGTTTAGGGTTTTTTTTACAACCCCTCGGACTCTTGATGTCTGCCTGAACGACACGGGGTTCTTACCGCCAGAGTTTAGGGTTTGAAGTTTAGGGTTTAGGGTTTAAAGTTTAGGGTTTAGAGGTTAGGGTTTAAAGTTTAGAGTTTAGGGTTTAGGGCTTTAGCTGCGGGATGCTGCTGAGTAATCTCGGAAAGAGGCAGAGATGCAATTTTGGCACATAGCCCATCAACCCTACCCCAAACTAACATGGAACCTGAAAAGGAACCCTTTGTAGACTACAGTCCTTTAAAAAAGGGGCTTAGGGTATTTTTGGTTGCTTTAGACTTGATTGCCTTATACGTGGTGACAGCATAGCTTCAAGACTCCGACGAGCAATGGCAGTGAACGCAAACCAGCTAAACCGCGGGGTTTGAGATTAATGTAGACCCCTGATTAATAAACCCCCTGCTTTTCAGGGTCTAAATATTAGGATCCCTATTGTAATCCCTATTGAATACCCCTTCATACTATAGTAGGTTCCATGTTCTTTTCCATTATCCCTATATTCTCCCTATTCTACCCTAAACCCTAGCCCCCAAACCCTAAATCCTATAATCCCTTATGAAGGGGAGGGGCTGGTCACATGTGTGTATATGATGCGAAGTCAGAGTCAAGATTCCCAATCTGTAGCCCAAATTTGGACTGAATCATTACCAGAGTCTTAGCCCTTTCAGTTCCAAGGAAGTCAGCCCCATGAATTCGGAAATCCATTGCCAAACCTGTCTAGGTGTTTGGTTCTTTTTAGCTCGCAGCCTCCCTTGGACACAAAGCCCGAGGCCCTTGACCCCAAACCAGGGCTTAGGGGTTTAGGGTTTAGGGTTCCAAACTTTGTGCTGAACACCTTCAACGACGCGCCTGGAAACCTTGAAACCGAACCTTCAAGCTAATACCGGGCCGGAAAGAACCAATGCCACGGGTTTAGGGTTTAGGGTTCCGAGTTTAAGGTTATAAGTTGCCCAGTATGTTCCTTAATGAGGGGCGATAACCCCTGTGTGCGCCCAGCTGCCAGTTCATTTTCCATTTTCCTTTACAGTGGGCTTCCTAAGAACCCAATCCCTAAACCCTCTAAATCATTCCGAAGCACCCTAAATCATTTCGAAACCCTGACTGTAACCCTCAACCAATCCAAACCCTAACCCCTAAAATATAAATCATCCCTTTTGCCCAGATGACTAGCCTTTTCTTGGGTGGTTGAAACTATTAGTGAAAATCATGTTCAGTGAAGGGTTCGAGGGAGGATATTGTATACCCAAACCCAAAATTTTCGGAGGATCTGGAAAGTAGATCACCATTAGTATAGGGTACCGTATTGTGGGATAAACCTTCTAGATCCTTCCTGGGATCTGGGCTTAAAATACCATATAAACCCTAAACCCTAAACCCTAAATCCTAAACCCTAAACCCTAAACCCTAAACCCTAAACCCTAGGGCTTGGGGTTACCAATCCACTCTGCCTCCTGACCGTGCTAGCTCCAAGAGGAGGTTGGCCTCTTTTTGCTGCTTGGGGTTTTGGGGTTTAGGGTTTAGGGTTTAGGGTTTTGGGGTTTAGGGTTTAGGGTTTAGGGTTGCTTTGAGGAGCCAACTCAGGGGTTTGCAGTCCATAGGGTTTCGAAACTAGGGTTTGGGGGTTAAGGGAGATTACCTGCCATAATCGAAAATCAAAGGGAAAAGACAATCCGAAATGAGACAGAAATTGTAAGGTTTACTTAGCAGATAAGCGATATTGAGAACGGAAATTACTGAATTATTTTGGGGTTTAGGGTGTGGGGTCAAAGTACTATGTTATGTAGGGTTCAGGGTTTAGGGTGAGAGGGTCAGGGGGCATTGGTAAATCGGTTCACTATGGGGATAACTGGGGTTACTATGTGGTTTATATGATACAACAGTTGTAAGTTTACTTGCGAAGTCTCCCTGACCCCCTAACTCAGGTTTAAAGGAACCTTAATTAATCACTGTAGCATAAAAAGCCTAAACTCTAAACTTTAACCCCAAACCCTAAACCCTAAACCGCGTGAGATATAAATCTTCAGGTGTGGGTCTACCAAGTGGGTGCCTGTACATAAGGCCCATATAAGGCATATATGGGGGAGGCTTGTATGAGAGCAGCGTGAGGCATTCATGAAGGGAATTACTCACTTGAAAGTTCCTTATATCAAATACTTGGATGTTCATGGGTAACCATCTACTGGATGGTTTGTACGGTTTAGGTTTGGGAGTTCCCCTTGTCTACTTGGTCCTTAATGAGGAGTGAAGATGTGGATCCCAACAATCATCCTCATACAATCCCCTACTAAAAAAAAAAATCCAGAAGGCCTTGCAATCCCATGATGTTACTTGCAGGGCACCAAAGCTACTAGAAGCAGACCTCACGTTATTCTTACACGACCCATGCCCACGTTAATGCTACCGCCCGCCCTGGCATCTCCTCTCTGCCAAGAAGATTCCAAGGAACCCCGAGGAACCCCACGCACGACCCTCAAACCGCATTTTCACCATCCTCATCCCTAGACCACTCCAAACGTTGGCCCCTTCACGCGTGCACTCCCTGAATCAATCCAATAAAACCATCTGCATGCGCGGGGCAGTCACTGCCGCAGCACATGCAACCACGCGACGCAGGGTTTCCGGTACCTATTGTTTCACTTTTTAATCGGAAAATTTGGAAACACCAATGCTCCCCTCCCCATACAAGTAAATATAACAAGCTGCAAACTATTGCAAATTAAAAGTTGCAATAGACCGGGTTTCTTCTTCCCTGGGTTTATTTCTGTTCTTGGGGTCAGGTTTGAATCTAAGATGCGGGCTTCAGTCACAAGTTAACTTTCTGAAGCCTAGGGGATTTACCGTGGAGGCAGAAGCAAGGGCCGAGGACAGACAAAGTAAGTTTACTATGAAACGCCAGGGATATAGTATTGATAGCGGGAGATACGAGATACCACGTGGTTCTAAACAGAGGACAGGGAACTGGCTGAGGGCCAGGGGGCCGGTCTCGGAAAGGTAATCAGCCATGACAAGTGCACTCACCCTCAAAAAATTGTTATTCCAGACCTCCAACACAATTAAAAATGGTAGAACGAAAGGGACTGCCTGTAAAGAGTCCTGCTTTGTAAAGAGTCTTGTTTTATCTAACGACCTGCAAGCACTAACATGAAGCTTTGGGCATGAAATCAAGAAGCTTTAGAATGAAATTGACGCGACATGGGGCGAGGTTTGCCCCGCCGACGCACAACCGTATGCCAGACGTTGTGTAGAACTAAGCCCTACATATCCGTCGACGAAAGCATGAAGCTTGGGATGACAATTTCCTTTCTATCCGGCTCCTCCAGAATTGAGACAACACAAAACTGTTCATATCAAAGTACTGAATGGCACATTTCCGAAGAAAATGCCATGTTCAAACTGCAAAGCCCCTTGAAGCCCTCGTGCCACACCCTATGTCCCATGATCAAACCTTGATGCCGGCGGGGGCACTGCATCAGCTGCAGGTGAAAGATTTTCACTTCGAATCGCAGACAAGCCTTGGGAAAGATGATTGAGTTTGTTAGGGGACGCCCATCAGATCTAAAACAGAGAGCCGTTTGTTAGGTATGGTGGCAGCACTGTGCATATTTGAACTGCTCAACCTTCCAGGTGTTCCGGGTCGCTGAAACCAATGGATTGTAAGAATCACAATGATTTCCAAGCAAGGGACAACCAAGCATTGGCCTTTGTGGTTGCGCGCACATTGAAACTAAGCAAAAGCGAAAAATAAATCGAAACTTGCACAAAAAAAACCTCGCTCTTCAGAGCCCCTTACAATCAGAACACAACCTGCAAACAGGTTGGGCTTGTCATGATATGCGAACAATGACCCAATTGCATCCTACAAAAGAAAGCGACATGGACACGCAGAAGCTGAAAAACTTTGCGGGAACATCAACATAAAAATCATGCAGCAGTGGCCAACAGCGTCCACGAGATAACCCATAACATGATGACCAAGCCTCTGCCATGAAACAGGCGCAAAAGCTTTGTTGCGCAGACTCAGACGAAGCAGCATTCGTGGAACATGACAATTTCTTCTAAAAGTGATTTGGCAACACATCTGGGTCTTCTTGCGGATGTGCTGCAACATGGAGACGTACTTGGCGCTGTTCACTAGGGTCTTGATGATGGGTGGGTATCTTCGCGTGGTCTTGCGATGTGTCCTTGAGAACAGAGCTGCTGTTGCAACATCAAGGAATTATGTATTCCTGCAAACTTTCGCACTTGACTTGCCCATCCCGCCCTGCGTCAGTCCTAGTGGGACTTTGCAAGATTACACGTGCAGGATTTCGCGCATAATGGCGGTGGTTGGTATGAAGCGACTGAAAGGCACGTGATGTTATTTGCGGTAGGATAAGCAGCGCCTTTGAAACCCATCTGGAGCCACCGAAACACGTGAAAAAATGGACGCTGCCGTTGCTCGACTGCATTCCGAATGTTTGCACTGCACTAACTCGAGCCGGATGGAATACCGATCTGTCGACATGTCGTGCCTACGGGTGAGGGGGCAAAGATAACAAAACAAATCCGCAATGACTGGTAGAACATGTTGCATCGCCAACTTCACCTGCAATGGACGCCATGGCCCGGGCACATTGCGAACAAACGTACAATGGTAAGAGAGCGTCAGGTCCAACGCCCATTGAAAAAGCCAGATTTCCGGGTCCGAGATCTCCAGTCTCAAAGCCCGTGGATTCATGACATACACATTCTCCAAGTTTCAGGCATGAGCCCCATTGATTGCATCACTGGGAGGAACAGAAATGTGCCAAGATAGTGGACCCTAACCCCTAAGCCCTAAACCGCGTGTCACCGGGCCGTGGGATTCCTCGGGTGGATCTCATCATCAAAACCTTCAACAGCATCACTCCTCCGCCTCAAAATACCCTCGATACGTGTCCAAGTTTGCTCCCAGCAGATGAACTATAGTCTAAACTTCTTGTATCCCCCTTTAATCACCCCTATAGTACTCCCCTATATAATCCCCTATATATAACCCCCTTAAATGAGTTTAGACTACAGCTTCGATAGACCAGAAGACTCCAATTTGCGCATGTCCTTCTGCGGCAGCTGTTACTAGAAACCACACGGCCTAGATGACCGCTTCCTGAACAGAAGTGCCCATCTTCATTCCCGACCGACCCTGCGCATGATTACGCTTTGCAGTGGGAGACCCCGAAAACGGCACATCATAGACTGCCACACATCGTCCCCCCCAGAATACTTGGTATCTTGCAATGATGGAGAAAAAAATATAACGGAGTATAGGATATGTGCGGGGCTCCGAAATTTAGAGGTCCCCCTTTTAGAGTCCCTAATTAAAAAAGACTGCATGATCTGGTTGGGGGGTTTCAACTGGGGCCCCGGGGAAACCACTCAATCCTAGACCCCTAAGCCCTAAACCCCTAAACCCTAAACCGTGCAAAGCAGTGGAGACTTAATCCCCTAAAGAGATGCACAACCGCAAAACATCCGTTGGATTCCCCTCAGTAGGTGCTAGGGCCCGTTGAAAGGATATACAGGGACATATACTTTAGGGTTTCGAGTTCAGGGCCCTTGCCAACCCCGCAAAACCACATGGACATTTCCATAAAAAATGTTGGGTTTAGCGTTTAAGGCCTATGTCTGTCCTACTACCTCCCACAAGTGAGGACTGCATAAGACACGCCCCTGTACACAATAAACCCTGAACCCTAAACCCCTATGGTCCCCCTCAAGTAGATAGAATACGGGATCCACCAAAAAAAACCATATACCCCATATTCTATCTACTAAAGGGAGACTGTGATCCCTAAACTCACCGCCTGCGCCAGTCTGCACGACCCATCGTCCCTCCTCGGCGCGCTTTGTGCTTCATAGCTGCGAGCCCTACCCGGTACCCAGCCCCATGGGAGGACCTAAAAATTAGTTTTAGGCTTTAGGGTTTTAGGGTTTCGGTTCTAGGGTTTTAAGGTTTGAGGGCTTAGGTTTTAGGGTTGTAGGGTTTCCCCCTATATAAAACCATAAAAGCCCAGTAGAATCCCTATAGACTTCCACATAATCTTCTAGGGGATCTAATTGTTGGATCCCTTTTGGGGGTCTGGGTAGCAGGTAACAGAGATACAGGCGGGCATCTGAAATACGGCTGGGTCCTGTGACAGTGCATTATAGGCATCATGTCAAGGGCTCTATGGAATTTTACTGGAAATATTATCCAGCTGTTAATGAGTGGGGGCATCTGGGGTCTAGGGTCTAGGGTTAGGGCTCCGGTGTTGAAGCTCTATGAGGCTACCGGGAGATGCTACATGACCTGTAGGGGTCACTTCTGCATAATTAAGTATGCAACTGAGTCCCTTAGCTCTCCAAGCGCGCATCCGTGGAAGCTTTTAACAAATCGCTGTCACTTTTGGTAGTTGTGCTAATCCGGTTCATGATGTGTGGGACATGTCATGAGAGACCCCATTTCGGAGAAAACCTGCCCAAACCTGCTTGTACACCGGAGTTAAGTAAGATGTAGGAGCAAACTAACATGGAACCCCAAAAAGGGGCCCTAACTGTCCTTTAACGATGGCATGGTATGGGTTACATATTAGTTTACCAGGGCGACAGCATAGATCTTAAATCCTATTAGCCCCTGTCCAGCCCTTAACTTTGCTGGCTGTTACTAGGTAATGGAGGCGAGGTCGGGTAGTGCGGAGCCAGCAGCGCCGCCGGCGACTAGCCTGGGTTCACATGCGCACGGCGATTATCCAATTGAGTGCTAATATCTTATTTGCTGACCGGCAGTCCCTCGTCTTCAGTCAATGCGCCGTCTTCCTGGGTCGGGATTTGCTGCAGGAGACTTGACTATTCTTAACCCTTAGTCATGCCAAGCAGCCGGGTCAGGCTCGGCCTCCGGTTCATAGGCCACGCTTGCCTCCCTGCGTTGCCGAACCTTGGAAAGAAGAGAAGAAGATAAGCTATGTTTTGTTTCGCTTGCAGGCAAGAGACGGCTTTTAGTGGCAGGGGCGCACAGGCAAGGTGCGACGGAATGCCTTGTTGAGGCAAACAAAAGAGGAAAGCAACTCGAAGCGAATTGAGACTAATGAAGGCGAAGTGCCTTCGCGCCATTGATAGACCCAGGAGCCCTCCTCTTCGTCGTACCAGATATCGTCAATGCTGAAGAGACGCCAAACTTTGTTGGCTCCCTGCGCCAAGGGGTTTCCACATGATGTCTTTTTAAATTTCCCATCCCCCCCACCTGCCTCCAGCCACTGGTACCTCAACTGGCCGTTGAGGAAGAGCTTTTCCCGGTCTGGACTGTGCGTCCACACGGTGCGACCCACCTTGATTGACTAATCACGTCATCCCGAACAAGTTTTCATGCTCATATCTGAAACCACCAAGGCGCGTAAATCTGTCCGCCATGGGATGTTGCGGAGGCCTCCTTGGATGCACGCGCACTTGCGCTGAACAGGCTACACAAACCATGAAAAGCTTTATTGCAGTTGAGTCGCGCTGATGGTCATGGCGCGTGATCTCCGAATCAAATACTTGCTGGATAAGCTAAGTTCTCGGACCACTGATGCAGCTCCAGTTGCAGCATGTGTCGAGCAATGCTATATGATCAGTAGTCCAAACTGCTAGCATTGGTGTTACGGGCAGGTCATGTCAGTCGTTTTTTCTTGCCAATGCGCTCGCTGCAGCTGGTGCCTTCATACATCGTACATGGACTCAGACAGCGAGTCTGAGATCATTGTTGAAAAGTTTAAGTTTTTACGGTGTGGTAAGCCATGGATAAGGCTGTCTGATTAGGTTTCATGGTTTAGGGTGTGGCAGAGGACAATGGAAACTACTATACGATTTAGGGCTTAGGGTTTAAAGGTAGCAGGGAATGGAAAGGCCACTGGCTACTATAAGGCAGTTGGTCAAGATCATGGTCCCTTTTTGAATCCCTGATATAACACGGCTCCTAGTATGTAGAATACTCAGTAAAGACCATGATTTTGACAACCTACCTACCACAGTAGCTCCAGTCTATCTAAATCCCAAACCCACAAAGCCTAAGCCCCAAACCCTAAACCATAAACCAATCGCAGTTTCCGTCTTTTTTCCCATTCTCTAGTTATCCCTGCACTTGAGAAATTTGCTAGTCAGGCTTGGTAGGGACAGGATTCCTTGTTGGGATATTCAGAGTTTAGGATTTAGGGTTTAGGGTTGAGGGTTTAGGGTTTAGGGTGTAGGGCTTAGGGTTCCTCTTTCAGATATTCTTCATACGTCCCATACAGACACAAAGGCGGATCTCAAGTTTGACTGACCCACTGCGCATGCCGCACCCTCACTCACACTAAAATCCTGAAGTCTGAGCCCTCAACTTCCTGGTGGCTAGTAGGGGGTGACGGAATAAGATGTAGGGGGCATCAGCTTTAGAAGGAAAACAAAGAGGTATATAAAGTAAACATCCATTATTTCACCCCCTGCGAGGCCTAAGCCCGAAACCCGAAACTCTTCTCCATGCCTCCATTCCCTAGTAATCACCACCAGAAACCCTTAAACCACGCAGAACGTCCTCCGTGAGGCGAAGAAGCTTGCCTACCTTCAGGGCATCAGGGTTCAGGGTCTTGGGCTTCAAGGATTTAAGATTCCCAGACCCCCAAAGGGATCTAAAAATTAGATCCCCTAGAACCATATGGGACATAATATAATGATTATATAGGGGTTATAATGGGTCTATATAGGGGATCTAATTTTTAGATCCTCCCAGGGGTCTGGGTTAGGAATCTCATGCTTCGGTCTAGAGCATCAGCTGTAAGACATCCCAATATAGACCCTAATATCTTCTTAATAATCCTCATTATAGGGACCCCCAATTCTAGGAACCCTCAACCCTAAATCCAAATAAATCCCTACACCCTATATCCCTGTCTAACCCTAGAGTTTAGGGTTTGGGGAGTAGGTCCGGTTTAGCGCTTGGGTTTGTTGATGGCATGTCAGGTCTAGTGCGGGCTTGAAGATTTAGAGTGTAGGGTTTAGGGTTAAGGGTTAAGTTTCAGGTGTAGGGTCTAGGGCTTGGGGTTCAGGGTTTAGTTTCTTGTCGCATCAGGCATCTTGCGACTGCCTTTTCAACAGGTCACACCTGCACCTGCAGCAGGGACCCACAGTAGCCTGGGATGCAGTTGAAGTACCAAGAACAGTGACCATCTCTATCTTACACCGGGTACAAGCACCAAACGCTACGTAAACCCAAGTCAATAATACACAGACTCGTGTAGTAACAGCAATAATTATGACGGTAATGATGCTGTTGAGAACATATTAATAATAATAATAATAATACTGATGATGATGACAAGAATAGAACGATCATAATAATCCCCTCCCCCAACTATTGAAACCCCCTTCCCCCCGTCCCCATAAGAAATATTCCATGGTTGTACATTGTAAAAATATTGGGGATAGGTGACATGAGGGGTCGGAGGGTTTTTCTATTAAGGGGAGGTGATTAGACTCCCCATAAACGCCATGATGGGTGCGAGGGGTTCTGGGTGTGACAGAAATCCACCCAGAAATTTGAGGTACAGAGTTTAGGGTCTAGGGTTTGGTCCACGAAGTTTAAGTTGCAGATTTAGGGTTGAGGGTTTAGGGCTCAGAGTCTTAAAAACACCCCAATTATTAGCCTCTTCACCCATTATTCTGGGGGTTGAAGGCCATCATTATTGGTATTCGGCAGGTCCAAGTAGGATTTAGGGTCTAGAGTAGGAAAAATGGAGGTCCTTTTTCGGGTGTCCCATCATGAGGAACCTAGTGTCTGAGGGTGGACAAAGAGCTCCCCGATTATTGAGAATGGCCTACTGGGAGTTCCACAATGTCATCCCTATACAATCATGACACTACCCATTTACCTGTAAAGTTCCGAAGCGACCCCTTTATATAGAAAGTCCCACAGCCCGAAACCCTGAACTCGTAACCCTAGACTAAACCCTGAACCCTACACCCTCAATCCTACACCCTAAGACCTAAACCCTAGACCCCTGAAGCCTAAACCTAATCGTCTGGCCTCTCCATTAAGGGCCGGCATGGTGTCTAGGCCGGAGACCTCAATCTCTCAGCAAAGCTAGGTTTGGGGTTCGGGGTGTCAAGGGTGTAGGACGTAGGACCTTGCGTTGAGGAAGTAGGGTTTACGAGGGTGTGGGGTCTAGGGTGCAGGGGTGAAGGGTCTGGAGCTTAATCGCTGTGGTGTGGTCAATCCAGTGCTACCAGAGGCTGTCTTTGCAAATCTAAATTGCGTCTATACCCTAAACCCGAAGCCGTACACCTTCGTCTCTGTTTGGGTCTAGCTGTAAGTCCCTGAGAACCCCTCGAAAAACTGCCAGTTCTACGGCTTCTCTCAGCCAACAAGAAAGAAACCAACCTCACAAGTTCGTCCATATTAAAAGACATGCATGCACCCTTCAAACCTTCAACACTACATGGACACACAGATAGGGGGCCCCAATGCAAACCAAGAACTGCAATCCTCGCTGGAGAGACTCCTAGAAAGATTCCCAGAAGCAGGGTTTCAATTTCGGGAGATCATAAATCCCAAAACATCAACCCCCGCCCTGCAACCCAGATCACGATCCCACACACAAAGCCTTCACAGAGCAGCGGCTAAACACACAGCCCCAAGCTAATTCCTCCACACTCAAAAAGACAAGCCCCAAAGCCCATCTCTAAAATCTAATTAACTCAAAGCCCTGAACCTAACCTTGAATTCAAGATCCGACAGTCTACAGTAAGCCCCGGAAATCCAAAACCCGAAACTCACATCTTCGCCCGGATGCTCGCGCAAGCACGCCCGGGCGTGGCAGGCCGGGTGCGGCCATGGCTTAATCAGCGGGTGCTTTCAGGGGCTAGAGCTTAGGGTTTAAGAGAATGCGGGAGTGAATCTAGGAGGCCTAAACAAGCGTTCCAGAGGATTATGAGCGGTTTTTTAAAGGGTTTTATCTATGAATGGTGTCTTCAAGGGTATTTAGAGTGTAGGCATATCGTAAAGGAGAATCAGCCATAAGAGAGACTGGAAAATCAAATGGCAACTGGGGTGATATAGTCAAATTTTTCATGAGGTTAAAGAGCATGAGTTTGACTGGCGCCGCCGGCAAGAAGACGTGCAATCTTTGCTGTGGAATTGAGGCTTGGGGTTCACGCGAGCGATTGCCATGGCAAAACTCGCTACTCTTTTCCGCTGGTTACCTTTGAACCAAATAACCTGCAATTGACACTGCTGTTGCCACTTCCAGAACCACAGCTCCCGGCTGCGCAGCTCATCAGATTTGTTGCTGCTCCCGTGGCCTCCTTACACAGAAAGAAATGGAGGATATAGAGGTCTCCAAAAACTAGGAGCCGTTATTGGGGTCTATACTAGGCCCCCTGTGCATGGGAATCCCCATATATGAAACATGTCATGGGGTCTCGGCTTTTCTTGGCTTATTAAAAACAATGGTGATATAAAGCCCTAAATACGTGAAAATTGTTTTGGTATATATTACACTATAAGCATAACAGAATTTAAGGGCAAGAATTTTGGTAATTATTCAGACGTCTTCATCTGCTGGCAAAGCCACACTATGAGCCCAGTACAGGACAAGATTGAAGGTTTCAGATGTCGGCTAGAACCAGTTGGTGCCAAACTGGTAAAATGGCGATTGCTATGATTTTCTACCCTGCTTAAGCCATACTTCTCAAATGAACAGGGACGACACCCTAACCCGGAAACCCTACTTCAAGGCTTAGGGAACTTACAAAATAGGCTCACAATGAGGATGCTGGCTCTTTTCGCCGCACATAAAGGCTATAAACATAGGTACGACAACTAACGAAGTCCCCTTGACTCTCAAAGTAGCTAGCTTTCTTTTTTGTTCACATGCCCGGATCAGCGGGTCATGCATGACGGTGAGACCGATCAACCAGGCTCAAAAGCACATTTAGCAAACAAACATTTGTTTCAAAAAACTGTCAAACCTGTGATCTTCAGGAATGCTTTTTGGATGGCCCGCAATAGTATGATGAGGATCTAACCATCTATACACGTTACACACCCACCAAAATTCCGAGGAACCACTATGTATACGCCCAGAAACCATGAAAGACCCTACCTCATGTACAGCTCCCCAACCCCGGACCCTTTTTAGATGGCGTGTAGTTTATCTCGACGTTCCGGTTTAGTGTTGGGCCATGGCTAACTTGTAGCATCGATGTGTAACTCTTTCTCGAAGCCCAGTGCCTGCCAACATGGGAGAAAAAACTGTTGTAGATCCCCAGTGCCTGCCAACATGGGAGAAAAAACTGTTGCAGATCCTGTTCATATCTCCAGTTTCTGGAAACTAAAGCCCTTGCTATGCCACAGAACTCTTCTATGATAAGGACCCTCTCAAAGGACTTTTGATGTTGGGAAACTCCAACACATGCGTCCACTTCTATACAACATGTCTTGGACATTGCGAATATCATAAACCATAAGCCTTACTATTGCTGGCCGCCATAAATTGAAACCCCACCCTGAAAACAATAGATACTCTATCGGCGTATATATAATATGATGTAATATGCCGGGGATTTTTGATGTTAGGGCGCGGGGATGTTTTAACACAAAAAAAGTGGCGATTACAGATGTGCTCATAAGCCCTTGCACCCTGACTCCTGAAGCACGGGAAAGCCTGACAAGGAAACTGATTCCTGCATTGTTTAGAGCTTTGGGATACTATGTAGAGGTTTCAGACCCATCGTTTGCCGCGCTTCGCGGCTAGGAAGTGTACATTTCATTGGCCAGCGCAAGGGATTTGCATGCCAGGTGACAGA
>CAJNIZ010006030.1:0-18324 GCA_905231905.1 Symbiodinium pilosum
GATTATATTAGGGTCCTCTTTATTCCTATTATACCACTATTACAGGGTGGGGGGTCTTCCTAAAGTATACCCTTAATGATACTAGGATCCCTCATAGGCTGATAGGATTCAAGGTCTATTCCTTATTGTAAGGGTATTGGGCTCCCTGGAGATGTAAGTTGCTTCTGCAAGTGTATGAGGCAGTGCTCTACCTGCCAGCATGCATTTTCAGAAATCTTGAGATCTTGCGAGTACCGCAACGACGTGCCTCCATTCAACTTGATGTGGTAGTTACCCAAAACATGGGTGCCTCAATATAGACCCTGAATTACTCTCTAATCCGCCCCAAAATGGTACCCCTAATTTGAGAAAACCCTACACCCTACATAATCCCTACAGCCCCCTTTAAAGGTACCCTTAATTTTGGGAAATGTCCATGTGTCGGTGTCTGGCTGGAAGGCTGAACTTCATGACATCATGGCGCCAGGCCTTGAGACAGAAAACTACGTCAGCGCTTCAAGATTCGCCGCTCCCCGGGTTTAGGGTTTAGGGTTTAGGGGCTCTAAACGCTGAACCCTAAATTCAAAAACCCTAAGCCCTAAACCCTACACCCCAAGCCCTAGACCAAAAACCCTAGGCCCTAAACCCTAAACCCCAAGCCCTGAGCCGTAAATCCCGTCCGAATCAAGGGAGCAGCTGTGCTGCGAACTAGTCTTCTGGTTTCCCTGGCAAAAGTAAGGTGGTTGGTTATATTAGGGTTATATAGGGGCTACTATACTGGGTTCTATAGGGTTTAGGGCTTAGGGTGTAGGTTTAGCCTCAATTACGCGATTTAGTGCTTAGGGCTTAGGATTTGGGGTTTAGGATTTAGGGTGTAGGATTTCGGGCTGAGGGTTTAGGGATTCTAGGACCACGAAATCTCACCTTGATATATCTCCCTGTGGCTCGTTGTTCGGATCAGAGGTTTAGGGTTTAGGGTTTAGGGTTTAGGGCCCTTACAGCTCTACATGTAGTGGCCCGACCAAAGACTTCGGACTTGACAACTACCCAAGAAGGTGCATGGGACTACGCGGTTTAGGGTTTAGGGTTTGGGGTTTAGGGTTTAGGGTACTTTTGGCTGGGTCCCTTTACAAGGGCTGTAGGGATGTACACTGTTTAGGCTTCCAAGGACTTAGTATCTACCGATAACTGGGTTTATAACCTTACCTATCACTGGGGCAAACTACATAAGTCCAACAAGGAGGAGCCTAAAGTGTAACTAGGATTATAAGCCCAGTCAGGAGTGGCTACTAGGTCCTATGAACTTTCAGAAGGTGTCAATCTGAGCATGCCCTTTGTCCAGCCGCAAGCGAGTCACTCACGAAATGGGGGGGAAGACATGGGCTACTTGGAGGTTCAGTAACTATAACCCAAGTAGAAGTGTGCTTACAACTCTGTCATATCCATGCGATACGTACCCTTGCACTTGGGAATCACTACCATGAGCCTCCAAGTAGGCAAAACCCTGCGCCACTTCCCTACCATCTTATCCTAGGCCCTATCCTTGGAGTATCCTGTGCTTATTCTAAGCGTCTCCTTAAGAGCCCGCGTGTCCATGCATCCCACACCCCCCACTTCAGGGCAGCCGTTGCGTGCGCTGCATCCCCATCCCCCGGCGTGAAGTGCTGCCCCGCGTGCTCGTCACGGGAAAATCTTGTGCTCCTAAAGGTAGGATTGGAAACAACTAGCCGAGTCTCTATGACTTTGAGTTGGGCTAAACCTTGAGTATTTCCCTGCTTGGAGATGGTAGTGGCCCGAGATTTGATTTTAAAAGTCCCTACACTTCTGAAAGGTCATAGTGTTGTACCCACAGCTCCTCCACCAAGCTACTGGAAGGTTCAGGGGACCCAGTACCTACGTACAACTGGAATAATAACTCCGCTTAGAATTGGGTAACCTACAAGCGCAGCTAGGGGGATTATCAGTAGGTTTTAATGGGGATAAGTAGGTACTGAGAACGGACCTGGACCAGTCCTATTTTCAAGCCCCAGTCCACCAAAAGAAGCGGATAGACATGCCGATTGAGTGCTGCTGCGGTTACAAGGCGACTTGGGATACTGCTGGATGATGAGATAATCTCCATATGGCAATCCTATAAGCCTTGCTAATGGTAATACACCCATGATCACCCATGAGCTTGAGCACTGGCGAGCAGCCTAAGCTGAATTCAGAACAGTTTGATCAGATGAGTGTGCACAAAACTAGGGTGTAGAGAGGTGTAGCGATGGCTTGGGATAAGACTGTAGGGTTTTGGGAAGGTTTGGGATTAGGGCTTGAGGGTGTTGAGGGTTGTCGCGCTAGACGTTGGGGTTGGCGGCTGTCTGTTTTGGAAGAGGGGGTTAGGGTCTTTTCGGGGATGCGGAACTACTGTTCAGGGTAACATGACATGATCACACAGGCAGAGGAAGTTCAGCATTTGAGGGAAGACCGTTCGTTTAGGGGATCCTTGCTTCGGCACATACCCAAATGGTGGTAGTTTCCCAAAAGAAGGCGGAACCCAAGTATGGACCCTAAGACATTACAGTCCTTATTCTGGGGACCTCCAAAAAGGTACCCCAAGGTAGCCCTAATTTTGGGAAACCCCCACATGGTCTCGCCACGAAAGTGTTATTCACAGCGAGATGGATGGGCAGTTTGCTTCAGGATGCCCAAAAAAGACAGGATACCAATCCGGAAAAGAACATTGGAGCAGTTATCGTCAGAAAGTGTGAGAGAGGCTTGTAATCATTAATCATTCTTCTGGCCAACTTTGAATATATGTACCATCCTGAAAAGCTGTTTGGTCAACATTTCCATATGGATCCTTAACCCAAAACCATCTTGGAACACATGTCCGTCACCCATAACTTGCCCAGATTCTGCTCTATAGAAAGTTAGGGACTTAGGGTTTAAGGTTTAGGGATTTTAGGGTTAAGGTTTCGGGATTAGGGATCTAGGGTTTAGAGATTTAGGGTTGGGGTTTAGGCTTGGGGTTTAGGGATTAGGGATTAAGGGATGTAGGGTTTAAGGTTTAGGGATTTAGGTAGTTCGTGTTCAGGAATTAGGGACCTAAACCCTGTCGGATTCGCTGGCGTTTGGCCACGGGCTCAGACAGCTGAGACTTCTGCACCTTCCACAAGATAAAGGGATCGACAGACGTTGCTGTTGAGAATTTCAATTACATAAGTTACTAGAGTAGGGAAACCCTGTAATGACTACTAAATTGCAACCCTAAACCCTTGCAATCTTATATATATATATACACCATATACCCATACTACGGTAACTAGCGTAAGTTCCTTTACCACAAGCCAGGGTTGAGGGTTCCTAGAGTTGGAACTTAGGGATTTGGGGGTTGGGCTTCCAGATGTCAAGCGGTTAAGGTTTAGTGTTTAGGGTTCAGGGTTTAGGGTTCAGGGTTTAGGGTTCAGGGTTTAGGATTTAGGGTTGGAATTGGGGTTTAGGGTTTAGGGCTTAGGATTCAAGGCTTTAGGGTTTAGGATTTCGGGCTGAGGGTTTAGGGATGGGGGTTCTCAAGAAAGGACCAGCCTAAGGAAGATAATTAATGAAATCAGGAAGAACGGCCAGTCATGACTGTGCTGAATCCAACGCACTGAACCCTAGTTCTTAAAATTTGCTCCTTGATCTTTCTGTCTGCTTCCTGGAGAGCCGACGGAATCCAACCAAGATCCGTACACCCTTCAAGAGAGACCTAAGCCCCCTGAGATTATCTAATTCTAGACCCTAAACCCTAAACCCGTAAACCCTGAACACGAAACCTTCAACCTTGCAACCTGAATCACAAACCCAAGGCCTGCAAAGCACTGACAATCGCTGGGACCGCTTTCATCCCACGGATTTTCCTGCGGTGGCCCAGGCTTGTGAAGGGTTCCAGGGTTGTTCACCTGAGGTCGTACCGCTGAAAAAGGTTTCCCGAATATGACCTGAGTAGTTTTTTTGGTGGTTGAACCTAGTAAGATAATATTCCTTATATAAAATACTATACCCAAAAGGAGGACAGAATCTTACTCTACATTGGGTACCATAGTATCCCCAAATAAAATACTACTCACCTTAATGTAGCGCTTGTAGAGTCCCCTAAATTCCCTCAAAAAGATAGCAAAACCCAGGGGTGCACCCTAGGGGTATAGCCCGAAACCCTTGAGCTTTAGGCTTTGAACCCCTCGTAAGAAACCATCCAAGGGGATCTAGATCAGGCTTTAGGGTTTAAGGCTTAGGATTTGGGGCTTAGGGCTGGGGGTTTAGAGCTTAGGAATTGGGGCTTGGTAGGGCTTAGGGCCCTAAACCCTAGAAACCCCACATCACAAAACCCAGACCTGGTATGGCTGATACGGGTTACAAGTATACTTACAAAGTCCCTCTGACCCTCCAAGGAGGCGATTATGGCTTCCCAGGCCCCCAAACGGATTTAAAAATTAGATCCCCTAGAAGACTATGAGAAAATTATATAGGGATTCTATTGGGGTTATTATGGCTTTATATAAGGGATCTAATTTTTAGACCCTTTCAGGGGTCTGGGTTAGGCTTTGGGATGACCAGGGGCTTACAATGACGTGTGTGGGTTTAGAGCTTCGGGTGTGTGGGTACCTGATAAGCCACAAACAAGGATAGACTGCTGGGAAAAGCCTTCAGGGCTATGAGGATGAGGAAGCAAAGTTTGCTTACAGGACGGTTTTCCTCCAGCAAGCATGCCTTGCACGTGGCAGTGCAAATCTCTGAACTTACGAGACTGCGCCTATGATACTGAGGTTCCGGACTTTTGCTTAATCACTTACAGAGAAGTACGACCCCTAGCGCCAACAAATGTTAGACTCTAAAGACACAACTGCAACTATGAGTACGTACCCTTGCAATCACTCCTCACTCCCTTTGAGGGATCCGGCTTCTTGCCAGTGGGAACGTGGAATGGGCTAATCACTACCGGAGGGACCATAAGCCCAAAAAAGCCTAAACCCAAAAGTCCTACCAGAGGATCCTACATGGGATCTTCTCCATTCCTTCAATGACTTCCTAGGCAGGAAAATGGAAGCTGGCAACTAGAGGGGGATATTCTTTGAGTGCCTAAGCCTTACACCCCAAACCCTAAACCCTAAACCCTAAAACCCCAAACCCACCTAAGCCCTGAACGAAAGGTAAGCAAGGCCTCAAGGAGGCTTTTGCCGCATTACGCACGCTGGCGTCCGAATTCAGCAGCTGCGCCTGTAGACTGGCCAGGTTTAGGGGTTTAGGGTTTAAGGTTAGGGTTTGGGCTCAGGGTTTAAGTTGAGGGTTTCAGGCGTATGTTTAAGATGCTTCTCGGCATAATTAGATGCAAGGGAGCTACACGACGGGGTATTGCGCGAATGGCTTAGGGATTCTTACATCACAAGCACCAAACCTCATGAAACAGTTTCCTTGAGGTTTGAAGGGACTATGCGTTGCTTTGGAGTGGGGCTCACAGTGGCCGATGTGGCGGCTTCGGTGGGATTGTAGACTGCATGAGGATTATGAAATTGTGTCAAGGCCGTGTTCTCACGCAAAATGCTCACGTCTTTTGTAGAACTGGCCACGGACGGCTTCTTATCTTTATGCGGCAGTTTGATTTCGTAAAACTGCCTCCTGTCATGGAGTATGGGGCTGCATCGAGTGTAGCAAGTGGCACGTGGGGTACATGGGGCAGGGATGCTAGAAATATCATCTGACTATAGTAAGGTCCCGATTTAGGGGGTTGAGGCCACCAAATCCACATGTCCCACCGAATTCCCGCTTCCCAGATAGGAGAAGCACCCAAACAAGGCTCCAAATCATCATAAATTTATGGTCTCCATAAGCGTGATGACGTTTGGGGTCGTTGAACCAAGCACAATATTTCTCACTAAGTACTGTAACACAAGAGGAGGCTGCGATCTCGCTCTATACTCCCAACTATCGTACCCCTGTATACAGAAGCTGCTCATGTGTGGAAAGCACGAACCCCGACCCTCTACTGACCACTAGGGATACGGATGCATATACTCGAGCCCAACTACATTTCCTGCTATCCAATATTACGGGGTCATGGGCTCACCTATGAAAAATCCTACATGACCCTAAATACTTTATGCATCAGGAGTTCTCGCATTCTGGTATATCAAGGTCATCCAGGTTCTGACTACCAACTGCTACACCCCACACCAAAACCCCAAAGCCCAAATCCTAAACCCTAAACCGAACAGGAACGTTAACATCAACAACCCTAAACCCTAAATCCTATACAGCGTCGCCTCCAACTCCTCCACAGCTCGCAGGTGAGCCTGCTCTAAGGAGAATCATGGGTTGGGTCCTGCCCCTGAGTCCATAGGGTTTAAGCTTTAGGATTCAGGGTTTAGGGTTGGGTCCTGCCCCCCACCCATCAACAGTCTACAAGATGGATCATAAGTAAGGGCAGTATTTCATGGGTGCCTGTTTCTGATACCTTGTTGGCATAATAGTAACTTGCTATTCTAGTTTGGGGACTATTCCATTATATATATATACACCACCATTTAAGGTGAGACCAAGTGATGTGATTATAATTTGTTCAGGTAGAAAGAACAATAACCGTATGTCCTTATTGGGCGTTGATCCAATACACCAATAAGGCTATTTACAACGATTACAAAATACAGGATAATCTGAGAACCTGAAGGGTGAGACTGCTAATGTAGAAATACCTGCTTGAAGGGCTTCAACCTCAGACCCTATCAACCCATGCAGAGGGCCTCTATTGCGGATGGAGGAAATCTTGCACCACCCTTTTACCTGTATAACCCCAATATATAACCCTAATCTACTATGGTAGTTTCTATTTTATTTTCCATTCTCCCAATATTTTTCCATTCTCCCAATATAACCCCAATATAACCCTGAAATCACCCCAATCACGATTCCTCAGTTATTTCTTCGGAACTAGCTTGCATTGGGGACTCCAAGTGGTGCAGGGTTTCCTCCATCTTAAGTCTCCTCGCAAGTCCCTTAGTTACCCCCAACCCTAAACCCTAAATCCTAGATTTTCTAAAATCACCTAAACCCTAACCCTAAACTCTAAACCCTAAACCCCAAACCCTAAATCCTGAATGGAATTCCCCCTGCCTGCCCACAAAGCTCACCCAACGACAGCGCCGCAGAGCGCTGAACGACGGCATCATCGCTCTCAAGGCTGCGACCTCAGGTTTCATCTAGGGGTTCAGGGTTTAGGGTTCCACAAATACGGGGGCCCCAGTATGCACCTCAAAATACTATGGTCTTTGTAATGGGGTCTAGGTAGGCATTTTGCGAAACAAAAGTGCCATCTACACTAGCAATAACAATTCGACCATAGGATATCATCTACTTCTAGTCCCCCTTAAATAGATAGAATATGAAATTTCCCGATGTCATAATAAGATACCCATATACCCCATATTCTATCTACTTAAGGGGGACTACATGACTTGGGGGTTTCCCCCACTTAATAGGTCATGGAAATGTTTACGATTTCTGTCTTGGCTGCGGAATTCCCTCCCCCACCCCCACCCCCCCCCACCCGCATAAAGCATAAAGCTTACCTTTTGATCCATTGCATGTTCTATTTCACCTTATCCTTCATCGCACATTACTGGTAACAAGTCAAGCTTCTACAGAAATCATGGCGTATAATTCTCGGCCAGATACTTCTGGAAGCTAAATAGGGAGACTCTTGTAGGCAACTGTGGGATTTCCAGTTCGAGCTTTTTCCAGCTTACAGACCGGCTTGAAGATTACTAAATTGCAACCCTAAACCCTTACAATCTTACATTGTGTAGCCCCTCTAGCTTTGGCATCTGTCTGTTGATGCGTCTACTGCTCTGGTTAGGGTTTAGGGTTTAGGGTCTAGGGTTTAGGGTTCAGGGTTTAGGATTTAGGGTTGAGGCCTGGTCCTAACATCGTAGAATCTCACACCGTCTGATCGTGAAGAATATGCGCAATACCGTATCATCAAATATGGGCACATGACTGTTTCATAACATGACTACTTGCACGCCGATGATGAATGTCAGTACTGCTTGTTTGCTTATTGTTGTATTTGCTCTTAGTACTGCTAGGAACAGACATACTATTGTTGTCATTCTTCTGCCTGTTACTGGCGTTGTTATTGTAGGGGTGGGCGGGCTGCTTACTAGGCGGACGGTAGCAATGACAGCTCTTCAGGGGAAAGTCTTGCTCTTCGTTTTCTACTCCATGAGCCCCAGAAAATATTTTGAAGCCTCTGAATACTTGCCAATGCTGTTCCTTTATTATGACTCTGATAGAAATACACCCTACTAATATACCCCAGCACCTTATTAAGGCTCGTCCCTACAGTAGGCTTCCGTGCTTCAAGGGGACTTGCTAGTGCTGTTTGGGCCTTCTCACCCATCCTGTAGGTAAGCGCTATGCAGTCTCAACCCTGATTCTCACAACTAGCCGTACCTGTCCGAGTGGCACCAGTAGGATACTGGAGATTCAAATCGAAAATCAAGATAAACATGAAACGGAAACTGGGCTTATGTAGTGAGTTCTTATAGTTCTAAGGAACTGCGTAGTACTTATTGGTGGTGGGACCCAAGTAGGATTTTGTGCTCTTAGAAAATACCATACCCGAGACCCCGGGGAGGGTCTAAAAATTAGATCCCCGATATAGACCCATGTTAACCCTTTTATAACCTTTATATAAGTTCCCATATGGTTCTAGGGGATCTTTTTTTCAGATTCCTGTCAGGGGTTAGGTATTCCCTTTGGCAGCGCTGCTGGCCTGGTCTTAGGCCCGTGCTTAAGGCAGCGATAACCGCATGCTCGCTGGGCTTTGTAACCTGTCGATTCTCAACAACAGCTGGGACCCTTTGTAGGTAGAGATATTTCAAAGCACTACGGAGTGTTATCTTATGTTATCTAGCATAGAAGATCAAAATGGACTACGCGGCATTGCTTAATTACAACTTACTCTTTTCCTTTCCTAGGTCCCCTTCGCTCGCAAACAAATACAGGATTCTTCCCTAGAATCTGTCAAATCACCCTAAATGTATAGGGTCCCTAAACCCCCAAACCCTAGGGTCCCTAAGGTTGGCTGGTGCCTTTGAAAGCGCGGAGGCTGCAGAAGCCCGACAGTGCACATCCACGTGGCCAAGAGCACGCACTAAACCGGCAACTGCTACCTTGGTACCCAAAAGGCCTAAGTCTTAGGATTTAGGATTCAGGGTTTGGCACTTAGGGTTAATGGAGAATTAACATGGAAAATGAAATGGAAATTGAGGTTATCTGAGGTACTATGGGGAGAATTACCCATACTATGGTCCTAGATTCCTTGTATAGTTGTGGTATACGTACCTCCAGTAAGCCATGTCGGTAGTTATTTAGGCCCCTCCTGTAGGTGCTTTGCATATACATTGTGTAGGGTGTGGAGACCAGGGTTCAGGTGTGAGGGTTTAGAGATTAAATCGCATCCTCCAGGGCTCAAGGCCTAGGGGTTGGGGCTTAGGACTTTGAGCTTATAGTCCCCCTTAACTAGACCAATATGGGTATATGGGGATCTTTTTATAATATACCCCAAGCCATATTCTATCTACTTAAGGGGGACTACAGGGAATTCAGGACTTGAAGGGGGAAGTTCTGAATCCGGCTATAAGCCACAAGCTCCCAAACTTGGTCCTCACAATAGCTATCCAAGCTTTAAGGCTAATGTAGAAACCTGATTAATAAACCCCCTCCCCTTAATAGGGATTTGAATAGAATGAATAGAAATCCTAATATTAAGGGCCTCAAAAGGAAGGGGTTTATTAATCATGGGTCTACATTACCGATGAGCCTTCAGGTAGGGTGCTTGCTTTGAAGGATTTGTGTGAAGCTCTGGTTCCGGGGTTCACTCGGACCCCTTGGTACTCGGAAGCTGCAGGTACCTCCCGCAGATGATCTTATCATAGAAGACCCGAAATATTGACAACCTGGGGCGTAAGCAACATCCCCACAGCTCATTCTGGCAAAACGAGTTCGTGTGAATATTAGTGGCCCCCGGGCTCTTAATCCTAAGCCCGTTGTCTCATGTCTCGTAGATCTCTAACACTGCTGCCATGATTTCCGCTGCTTCGATGTGTATCTATAGCAGCCGAATCTTAACTACAGAGTGCAGCCTCTGTAGCAGGAGAAGGACAATGACTTGACCCTTTGCCCCAGCAAACGCCCGTTACAGGGACCCCAGCATCCACCTACTCCCACTCCTGCCGCTCCTGCTCCTGCCGCTGCGGCTGCTGCTGCTGCTGCTGCTTCTTCTTCTTCTTCTTCGCTTACTGCAGCGACTCTGACGATCAGGATGAGACCGCCTTTGAGATAAACGGCCACATCAACTCACAGCCGTAGCCGCTGTTGCAGCAAATCAGACTGAGCACCTGAAAACTTAGATTTCGGGTTGACCCCTATGCAGATGTCAATTACGAAAACGGTATGGCTGTAAGAAAACGATAGATGCACTGGTGACTTGGAAAGACAACACATAAAAGGAATAACAAGTAGAAGCCTTAGCTTGACCATACCAGTTACAGGGCTTTTTGTAAGTTACAGGGATTAGGGTATGAGGGTTCACAGTTTAGCGTCTAGGGTATGACAGGAACACTGATGACGCGGTTTAGCGCTTAGAGCTTCGGGTTTGCTGAACGCTTCAGCGCAACGATAACCATGGTCACGAGAATGGCAGCAGTAAGCAGAAACACGAAGAGTAGTAATAGTCACTGTAATAATGACTATAAGGGACAATAGTGACTATATTAGGGTCCTCTCATATTCCAACGATGGTCCACCTACAACCACAGCCCTAATAGCAAAACCGTACAATCAGCTTTAAGGTCTCGGGGTGGGGGATGCCAAGATGGCTCCCTTCTACTATACCCCAAAACTTTGAAAATACAACCCTTCTTACAAGAACTTCCAACAGAGGGCATCCTACTGTTGATACTTGAAATCCTGCATGACCTTAGTATAATGTAGCACTAGAATTCCCAAGGTGAAAGGTACTCAGGATCATGCAGGATTCTTGGTATCCACGTATCTCAATTGGGAATCTCTGTTGTTGGAAATCTCAAGTTCGGCCGCCTAAACCCTACATCTGTATGTATTATGTGTATAGATACGTACTGAAGCCTAGAACACTAAAAGGGACCCTTGGCTTAGCCTTTACAATTTAGGATTCTGGCAACCCCACCCTAAACCCCTAAACCCGTGATATAACCCCACATAACCCCCCGTAACCCTACATAACCCTTTAAGTCCCCCTCAACTCTCCCTAAACTCTAGACTCTAAACCCTTAACTCTAGACCCTAAACCCTTAACCCCAATTTCTAGACCCTAAACCCTAAACTCTAGACTCTAGACCCTAAACCCTGAACAATTTCCCCAGAGGTGCGGGGTCCCCAGGCTCCACCATCTTGCACAAGGCATCTACAGCTTCAGATCTCACCTCAGCCACAGGTTCCTGTCCTTTAGGGTTTAAGGTTTAGGGTTTGGGGTTTGGGGTTTAAGGGTTTGGGGTTTGGGGTTTAGGGTGTAGGGTTTGGGGTTTGGGGTTAAGGGTTTAGGGCTGAAGTGGAAAGGATTTACGAGGTTCGGGTGTAAGGGTCTGAGGTTTTTAAGATTCAGGACTTCAGGTTCTAATTTTTTAGGGTATGAGAGTGCAAGGCTTCAGGTTTTTGATTCAAGGCTTTAGGGCTTCGGGCTTGAGGGGCTCTAAACCTAAACCCTAATCCCTAAACCCTACCCTAAACCCTAAACCCTAATCCCTACACCCTAGACCCCAAGCCGCAGGAAGTGCAATGGGATCATATGGGTAGGCAGTAGATATCAGATAGGCATTATCTCAGGCTACCCAAAACGGATCCAAAACATTTTGTAGGCTTTTGGGTGTAGGGCAACAGTCTGACAACTCAACGTAACTATAGCAGCATTACTATCGAACTGTTATTGGGTGAGGCAGTACCTAGGGCTTACTGGGGAACCCAGTAACTGCCTCTGGTTAGCACGGAATGAAACGAAGGAACGGCTCCTTGGAGCTGTCCCAATACAATCCCCATAAATAAATATCAGAGTTTCCATTTTTTTCCTATTCCCGAACCCTAAAACCCAAGACTCCTAAAACCCAAACCCTAAAGCCTAAACCCTAAACAGTAGCTTCCATCTTCGCCTCCATTCTGTCATTCCCTGCTAACCCGAGGTAAGGTAAATTGGGGGATTGTCAAAATTATGGTCCCTTTTTGGGTCCCCTAAATTAGGCCCCGTATTCGGCCCCGTATTTTAATAGGGACCAAAAAAGGGACCATAATTTTGACAATCCTCCAAATGAAGTACGAGGCTCCTCGGCATCGTTCAGGCAGTTGACCATGGCAGTGATGGCCGTAGCATCGCTTCGCTTCTTCTTACCTGGATGAGTTTTAGGGTTTAGGGTTTAGGGTTTAGGGCTGAGGGTTTAGGTTTTAGGGCTAGGGCTTAGGGGTCCTTATAATGAGGCTCATGGTATGTTGGGGTCTATCTCGGGCCCTAAACCCCAAAACTGGAATTTCCAATCTACCCTGGGACCTTGCCAGTATAGCCTGCTTACTGCGGGGGGGTTTACGATGAGGAATCCAGAAAACACACCTTTCCTTTCAGCGGATTAGTAGGGAGTACAGGAATATATTATACATAGGCTTAAAGGTTTAGGGAAGATGGGGGTAGAATCCCTATACAACCCGATAATGGAGAATCATATGGAAAAGAAAATGGAAAGTGAAATGGTATCTACTAAATTCAGGTTGTACATAGTAGGGGTATACAGGGAATATAATCCCTATATACTGTATTCCTGTATTCCTACTAACCCCCAGAAAGTCGTAGGGTATGCCGTGCTACCGGCGTCATCAACGTCTCGGGTGCTTGCTAACACTGCGATGGCCCGAATAGCTGAGACTCGCACTGAGGGCTCCTCCTTGGGAGTTGCTGTTGAGGAACTTGAACGGAGGTTACTATAATAAGGAAACGCTACTATTCACACACTCTCTCTCTCTCTCTCTCTATATATATATATATACATACACACTAAATTGCTATAGCAAGGAAACCCTATTGTTTAGGTTTAGGGCCACTATAATGAGGAAACCCTATGTTCACCATATAGACATACATATATACATATATATATATATAGCAAAAATGAATTGCAATACAAGGAAACTGTATAATCTAGGGTTTTCGGGTTACTATAATCAGAAAACCCTATTGCTTACCGTATACCAATAGCGCGGCAACATAATTCAAACCCTAAACCCTTAACCCTCAACAACGTGGTACCCTCAACCCTAAACCCTAATCCCTAAACCCTAAACCCTTAACCGAGTGTCACCCTAAACCCTAAACCCTAATTCCTAAACCCTAAACCCTGTCAAGCAAGGTGGGCCTTGGGAGTCTTGTCAGACATCAGCTGCAAAAGACCACAGATCACTGTAGCCTTGCTGGGGGTTGAGGGTTTAGGGTTTAGGATTTCGGGGTTTGGGGTTTTAGGGGTTTAGGATTTTAGGGGTTCAGGGGGTTAGGGATTTAGGGGTTTAGGGGTTTAGGGGTTTAGGGGTTTAGGGGTTTAGGGTTTAGGAGGAGTGGGGGAGGGAATAATGCATCTGGGGATAAGGTTTAAGGATTTGGGGAATGTAGGGACTAGGGTTTAGGGCTTAGGAATACCACCCCAACAATGAAGAATCAAATGGACAAGCACATGCAAAAACAAACTGGAATATGCAGAAGCTTATGGGGGTTATGTGCTGTGGGGTGCCTAGATGATTAACAATAGAATGTTGAAGGAATTATTGCAAGTGTACATGCGGAGATTACTTAGGGGCCCCAAACCCTAAACCCTAAACCACTCCCCCTTAAGCAGAGGTAAGTGACATCGCCCCTCTTGCTGAGTTCCGCCAGGGCGACCACTGCAGCCTGTCGGAGATGTGCCTCTGCAGATCTGAGTAGCCCAAGGAGACTCTCCACCACCTTACATTCAGGTTGGGTACTGCCCCCACCCAGTAACAGTCTGTATTAGGGGTCCCATTAAGGGCTATATATAAGTAAAATATAAACATTATCCAGCTGTTACTGAGTGGGGGCCAGTATATAAGGTTTAGGGTTTGAGGTCTTGGGTTTGGAGTTTAGCGTTTTGGGCTTAGGGCTATGAGAATCCGCATACATACCTTGCTGACTGTGGCTCCCTACAGCAAGAAACCCGCATGTGCATACGCCCGGAATCTCCCCCTTAAGCACCTTAAACCCTAAACTCCAGGCCCGAAATCCAAAATACTACAGTAGTTTCTATTTTCGTTTCCATTCAAAAACTCGGCATTCCGCGGCCTTACTCTAACAATGCAAGTTTCCATGTCATTGTGCATGTTTTCCGCTTGATGTTCGCTATTGGGTGTGAAACCACTCAACCCTAACCCCTGGCACTAGCAATACACCTTAACCCTAACACTAGGCGTGATATACCTAAAGCCTGAACCCTAACACTAGGGGAAATATACCTAAACCCCTAATACGAGGGCAATATCCCTAAAACCTAAACCCCCAGCAATAAGGGTAATATCCCTAAACCCTAAACTCTCGAACCCTACCCTGTTATCTCTAAACCCTACAGTAAGCACCAGCAAGTCACTCGCAGCTCGCCCTTCCGGGAAACTGCCTGCAAAGTCTGCACACATGCGATCTGCAGACTGGGCGGGCTGTGGCCGAGAATCTTGAGGATGCTGGTAGTAACCTTACGGGTGGTTCCGGTTCAGGGTCTAGGGTTTAAGGATTAGGGTGCGGAATGGGGAAATTGATCTATATTTATATCGTACTGCCTAGATAATCCTATTCCTCACCCCTCACTGACCACCGGCTAGGAACAATGCTGCTGCCACGGCGGAGTGTGAGACGCGACAGCGCCAACAGCAACTCGCGCAGCGCATCATGGCCTATCCTGAGTAGCAATCCTAAACCTTAAACCGCTGGCAATAATGTGAGTCTATGATAAATACTATAGCTTCCCTGGATCTCCTATATACAGTAATTCCCATAGACTCCCGGTCTAATGTCCTAAATCCCCGAACCCTAAACCTTAACCCCCACTGAAACCCTAAACCCGAAACTCTGAACCCTGAACACCAAACCGTGAACCCTAAACTCCAAGCCCTAAACCCTGAACCCTAAACCCAAAACCTGAACCCTAAACCCCGTAAACCATGAGCTTAAGTTCCTTAACAGCAAACCAGTATCTGAGGTAAGAGGTCCACAAGCAGACCTTGGGGCTTCTCGCAAGGGTTTAGGGTTTAGGGCTTAGAGTTTGGGGTTTAGGGTTTTTAGGGTTTAGGGCTTAAGGTTTAGGGTTTAGGGTTTAGGGTTAGGGTCGAGGGTTTCGGGTATCCTTGCAAACCCTCCTTGAAAGTTCACGGGCTTTAGAAACTACTTACGTCTGGGCTTGTAACCTTACTAACCGTGGTACACTACGCAAGTCCAGTTGGGTGATAAGTATACTAAGTGCCATGAACCCGCAAGTAGGAATATGTGGGGATTATATTACAAACATGTGGGGCTCATGTAGGGATTGTATGGGGATATGGGGGGGGGGGGGGTTCTGGTGGTCTTCCTTACAAACTTTATAGCGTAGAGTTTCAGAAGCTCGGGCCTATGACAGAAGTGGCAACTTCCTGGGTTGCTGATAAGGAACTTAAGGTAAGTTAGCATAATGGGTATATACCTTACAGTTATTGCAATAAGGGTTTCCAGGGTTTAGGGTGCAGTACACTCTAAACCCTATATACCCTTATTGCAGTAACTTAGTTTATAACCCTAAAGCCTAAACACTAAGCCCTTTCATAGCAATCCAGCATCTCCCTGAGAAGGGGCAACCAAGCCTAGGCGTAGAGCTGCTAAGACCACCTCATCGCCAGGCTTGGCTATCTTCGCCAATGCCTTACAGTTTGAGGTTTACGGTTTAGGGTTCAGGGCTTAGGGTTTAAGGTTTAGGGTCTAGTGCTACTGGTTGTTAGTAGGAAATTGCGGGAAGGATCCCTATAGTAGCTCCTATATGGGGGGAGGGTTCCCAAAATTAGGGGTACCTTTTGGAGGTCGTAACAGTAATTTTGCATTGGGGAGTCTATATGGGAATCTTTGAATTTTGGGAAACTCCCATATACTCCCCAATAGTACCCTAAACCCTAAACCATAAACCCTACCCAATAGTACTAACAGTTAGCAAGATGCCCTTGCAGCAGCGCACATCACGGCAGGGTCCAGCTTGCTGGAGAACACCCGGCTCAAAGAATTAACAGCCTGGTTTGCTGTTAAAGGAACATACTTTAAGTTACCATAATGTGTATTCATATACACATAAATATAGCAATTAATACCCTAATGGGTATGTACATATATACATATATGTGTATATATATATATATATACATGGTCTAGAGGGTACATAGGGTTGAGGGTTAAGGGCTAAAGAATTTAGATTTAGTTACTATAATGGGTGAGTATAGTAAACAATATGGTTTCCCCAATATAGGAACTTACAGTGAGTTCTTCAACAAGAACCCAGTCTTCTTTCTTTTAGGTAGGGCTTCAGTCAATTTGTCGAGGCGAGGCGACGCCCAGTGAAAATTGATGTGGTCTTCAGGAGTTTAGGGCTTCCTAAACCCCACGAAAAGTAGGTAAACTATAGCCCCAAAATCACAAAGGCAGGCCAAAATCAATTATTCTACATACTTTGGGGGCTTGAGGCTTTAGCTCAGGATGTAGAGCTTCAGAGGTTTCGGGTTCATGCTTGGGATTTAGAGCTTCAGGTATTTAGGCCTGTATTCAAAGGATTAGACATTAGGCATCAGGCGGTAGGGCTGTGGGGTTCTGGGCTTACATCTTCATAGTAACTCCAATAAAGATGTTATTCTGCCCAGTCAACCACTCGTTACTTGCCGCCCAGCCCCAAAACCCGAAAAGCCATAAACCTCTGAAGGCCTAAGCCCTAAATTCAATTTTCCATGGGTCTCACTACCACGCACCCCGGTTCCCTCTGAATTAGCTTTGACTGTCCCTAAATGACCTCAATTGAGGAGAAACTTGGTGGGGGAACTTGGTGCGGGCAATATGCGGCTGGGTGGTCGGAGAACCTATTCGCTCCCTGACACAGTCCTCGATACTCGGAACCAGAAAGAAACATGTGATGGGAGCTACCTTTTCGCATCAGGCTCGGACTGAAACTCCAAACAGTGGGCCGGAGGGTCCAGGTACCTAGGGACAATATGGCTTTTCCCAAACCATCCATGGCTGAAGTGGTTTCCTCCAAATCAGAAATTCGAAAATCTAAAAAAGAAACGCGGGCGACCTACCTTGAGCCCCTGTGCGTTTGGTGTTCACAAGCTGTTTGTAGATGAAGTGGTTTCTGGCAGCCTTGAAATGCGAAAAATTGGACTCGCGCGTGTTCCATCTTGAGCCCCTGGGGTTTCGCGTCTTCACAAACGGTTCATTGCTGAAGCGGTTTTTTCCAGCTTCGAGAGGGGATCACTGTAGAAACGTGCGTGACCGACCATTAGACCCCTAAACCCTGAACACAAAACCCCAGAACCCTAAACGCTAAACCCACTTACAGGTCTTGGACCCTCAGCGCAAAACCCTCAACCCTGAGGCCAAAACCATTTACCCGAAACTGCTTGCACGGTACTTAAATGCTACTTATAATTGTGAACATCATCCAACTATGAGCCCCCTGACTATCCAAATGGGATTAGACTTGGCATGTAAAAAACAGTCTAAGCCAAAACTCTTCATCCGAAACCCTCAGTTTATCAGGATCCTCGGGCCTCCATATAAATCCCCACCCAACCCCGAGCCCCAACCCAAAACCTAAAACCCTAACAAGACTTGTGTGTCGAGAGACGGTGGAAGTATGGCTCTTCTCATGAACCTTGACCCGGGACTTTAGCCAGGACACGTGGTTTGAGATTTACCTAAACCCCAAGAGTATGTAAAATAATAGCACTGTACTCATAATGACAGCCATAAAGGCTGTCATTTTGCAGGCTTTTGGGGTCCAGGTAGGGTTTAGGTCTCAATGTTTAGGGATTAAGTTGTAGGTGGCTCCAATTTGTGGTACTCGGGCTCTATAGACTCATAGAGGGTACTGGGGATTGTTCTAGGAGGCTAAGGTTTGGGGTTTGCGGTTCAGGGTCCAGGGCTTCGTGTGCTGAATCGAACTGGGGGGGGGAGTTGAGCCCTTCACTTCATCTCTTTATCCCATGCGACTCCAATAGCTTCCCCATATTGAGCTCCCGCTAACCAGG
>CAJNIZ010006031.1:284-13664 GCA_905231905.1 Symbiodinium pilosum
CCTACATCCCTAGGTAGTCCCCATATTAACCCCCATCAGCTACAAGGGTCCCTATTAGGGGTCCCTCCTAAAGCCCTTAGAGGTCAGCATGCCCAGCGGCATGCTTGGTTCGGTTTGGTTTCCTCTTCGGCTTCGGGCGAGGCTTCTCATCCTCATCGAAGGATTTACGCCATAGCTCATATGAGCCTGGACCCTAAACCCTATACCCTTTGCTAGGGCCCTTATGGAATATGAGTCTCGATCAAAAGGAGTATGTTGTCCCTCCAAGATGCGTTCTCCCAGATTAGCGTTTAGGGCTTGTAGTTTCGGGTTGGTCGCGTGGAGTGGTGTCTGGCTTTGGGGTTGATCCTGTGGAGAGTTGTAGACATATCTATAAGCTGTAGCAGACACCCACCATTCTCACAAGTTTGAGAGCCAAGCTAGTCATGGACTGCACCTTCGGCGTCAAATCACAGCCTGAGAATGCTAACCAGGGTCCCTACACCCTAAACAGGGTTTCTATTGACATGAAATCCAAAACATAGGCCCGAAACACTTTAAACCCCGAAGCCCCCATCCCTAGGCCCTTCAGCGCAAGATTACTTGCGGGACCGCAAAGCAACATGGAATTCTTCAATGTGCCGCATAAATGAAGACAACGGCTGTTTGAAAATAGGCCTTCTGGAGCTTCCATGCTTCTGCCGAGTGGCTGTATCCTAAACCTAGACCCTGTAAGCGCAACACGGGCATTCTGAAACTTTCGAAGCTCTTAACCTTACATCCTAAGACCTGAATCCTAAACCCTAAACCCTGAACCCTAAATCCTAAACCCAAATCCTAAATCCCCAAATGAAGCTTCCCCCCATCACTCAAGCATTTGCCCACTTGCCTGACAGTAGGGTCTGTGGCCGCCCCAACGGCCTGCTAACTCGAAGAACTAAGCTAGGAAAATAATATCTAAGGACTTTAGGAGGGACCCCTAATAGGGACCCTTGTAGCTTATGGGGGTTAATATGGGGACCACCTAGGGTTATATATGGTAATGGGATTAAGGGTCCCTATTAGGGGTCCCTCCTAAAGTCCCTAGATAATACACCCAAGGGGGAAGGTTGCCCTAAGGCTCTGGGACCCTCATAACGGGAATCCAACCCTTAGCCCCCAAAGCCCAAACCTTCCCCCGAGAAAGGCCCAAATAGCCCCAGGAGCCCGAGGGTAGGGGCCATACTTACTATACAGGAGACCTAAAATCCTAAGCCCTTAACCCTAAACCCCAACCCTGAACCCTAAACCCTGAAGCCTAAAGAAACGGAGCATGATTTTGGCCCCCGGGATGGAGATAAACATGTTAGGACACATGGCACTGTAGAACACGTGAGCCGCAACATGTAAGGTTTTACGGGTTCAGGGTTTTGGGCTTTTTTTTAGGGTCTAGGGTTTAGGTAGCTTGCGGGGCACTAGTGCTATGCATAATGTGTAAGTCACCCATAGGGGGTAAAAATATGACATGCTTATAGCTGGAATGTTGTCCTAGGGTATACCTAGGTTCAGCTTTTAGGTCTTGCGGTAAGCTATATCGGGTGCTGTAAACCCCCAAACCATTCTAACCAGCCCCCCTTCGCCGAACGATTGAATATGGCATGATATGCTAAATTGACCACATGTAATGTTATAGGGGTCAATTGAAGGGTGCATTCGAGGGAAAGGGGTGATCTAGGAGGCCCCTACATTACACGGGACGTGCATTGGTCCGGGAACCCTAAACAACCCTAAACCCTAAACCTTAGAGTGTGTACCCTTGAATTTGGACCCCAAATACAATGAATATGACCCTTAATTAGGGCGTATTAAGGCATTTGGGAGCCCAACCCAAGGAGACCAACCTTAAAGATAGAGACTTGGAGTCTTTTGAAGTGTATCTTAAACCCTAAACGACAACCCTATCGTCTCCAATATAAGCCCAATATAGCCAAATATTAGCCCTGGACTAAATTTGTAGTATATCCCTATTATTCCATATAGTCCCCTATAGGTCCCCCCAACCTAAATTTAGTCCGTAGCTCATATAACCCTATATGGTAATTTCCCAAAATAGGGAGACCCCAATATAGACCCCAAAATTCTATAATCCTTAATACTGGGACCCCCAAAATGGTACCCCTAATTTTGGGAAACCCCTATATAATGAAGTGTAGAGCTCCAGACTTCCGCAAGTTTGAGGCCCGAAGCCTGGCTTAACGGACTTTGCAATTTGCAACCCTCGGCCCTTAACTCTGAACCTTACCCTAAGCCCTAAACACTGAATCCTAGACCCTTCCTTAGACCCCAAAGGACCTTCAGTTTTAGGACCCTGCAGTATATTTCTTTATACGAAATCCTAACACTGAAGGTCTTTGGGGTCTAAGGTTAACTTTAAACCCTAAATGCATAAACCGCTCATTTTTCAAAGCATGCACCAATCAATGACAACTGCCCCAGCAGTCCCTTAACCCTAGGACCCCCGTGAAGCACCCCAAACCCTAAACCCTCAACACCTAAGCCGTATAGTCCTCCTTAAGTAGATAGAATATGGGGTATATGGGAATCTTATTATGATATACCCAAGGCTATATTCTATGACACTTAAGGGGTCTATAGACTCTAAAGCTGCGGACCTTTACAGCCATCAGGGTTTAGGGTTTAGAGGGTTTAGGGTTCTTCCCTTCGTTGGCCAACTTAAGTAAACCTGAAATAAATCGAATTCGGGGAACCTCAGGAGGTAGTATGGAGGGAGTTTTTTAGGGAAGCCATGGTTATTCACACAAAGCCTGAACTCTCAAAACCCAAGCTCAACTGCCGGGCCCTAAACCACAACCCGAAAACCCAAACCCTCGAGACCCTAAACCCAAACCCCCGAACCCTTAACATTAAACCTTCAAACCCTAAACCAGTAACCCCAAACCCGAAACCCCAAACCCCTAAACCCTAACCCCCAATGCCAAAAAATGAATCCCCAGCCCGGCCGTGGCAAGCACGCCGCCAACCCTCTCTTGCGCAGAAGCCATATCCTGGCACAGAATCTTCAACCCTTGATAGGACATCTAGGGTCTAGGGTTTAGAGTTCATTGCCTGATGGCTTGGTATTCTGAACCCTTTAACAGGTTATATAGAGACATCTGGGATTTAGGGTTTAGAGTCTGATGCCAAATGATTGGGCATCTGGGCATCTTGGGATGTTGGTGACAGGTCAGAATGAAGTATCTCAGTTCTTTTACCCTCAGGGAAAAGGCTGGAGAGCGTGGAAGTGGAGCTACCCTCAAGCTCTAATGCTATGAGCTATAGTCTTAACTCCTCGTATCCCCCTTACGTAATGAGCCCTGTAGAATCTATATAATCCACCAAATATCACCGTGAAGGAGCGTAGACTACAGCTCCTATCATTTAAACTCCTAAGCCCTACATCCCACATGTACTATGAGGCATGCCCCACGAAATGTGGTTTAGGGTCTGGGGTCAAACGGCTAAACCCTGATCTCACCCGAGAATACCTGCCATCATGCTAGGATGAGATACAGGAGGGAATCTTCTGATTGGGGGAGTCTAAATAGGGAGTATAGGGTTCGGGGTTTTGGAAATATAGGGGGACCCCTCGGACTTATAGAAGGGTATATAAGGCATGCCCGACCTCCTCCTGTTATTGCCTTAGATCATGAGGTGAATGTCAACCCTGCAGCGGGAGACGCAACGACTCCAGGTCATTCCGGAAACAGCATGGCTTATGTGATTTGGGGGGTTTTACTTCAGAATGGGGGTGCCTTGATTACGCTTCACCCCAAACACTCCAAACCCCCTACCCCTGAACCATACCATCAACCCCGTGACCCTAAACTGTTACATACATCAACCCCAGATGCCACACCCTGAGCCCCAAACTCATCAGCCACACCCTCAAAAATAGCCTTGCTTTTCCTTCCCATTCCCTAAACCCTAGACCCGAAGTGAGGAGCCCTGAAAACTATACGCCCCTATCTCTCCCTAAACTGGCACTCCATGGCCGCTAGTAAGTAACCCCACACACCCTAAATCCTAAGCCATAAATTCCAACCCTCAAACACCCTAAACCATAAAACCTTAAAGCCCTTCAAAACCTGGACCCTAAAACACTAAAACCCTAAAGTAAGTGAAACTCAACAGCGGCCTCGGGTTATGAATCCCTAAGCCCTAAACCCTAAACCCCAAGCCCTAAGCCCTAAACCCTAAGCCCTAAACCCTAAACCCTTTTGACAGCGGCCTTGGGTTGATACCCAGACTTCCGATACCACTCCAAGGCTTTGGCGTCGGCGAGGCACAAGCACCTTTAGGGTTTAAGGGTTTAAAGGTTTAGGGTTTAGGGGTTTAGGGTTTAGGGGTTTAGGGTTTAAGGCCTTAAGGGTTTAGGATTTAAGGGTTTAAGGGTTTAGGGGTTTAAGGGCTTAGGGTTTAGGGGTTTAGGGTTTTAGGGTTTAAGGGCTTAGGGAAACTACCATTTACTCCAAGGGTCTAGGGCTTAGAGGGGGTTTAGTGCTATAGGTTTAGAGTTTTAGGGTTCAGGGTCAGAACCTGACCTACGATTGATGATGAAAATGAACCGCAAAGGTGCGTAAAAACAAACCCCCAAACCCTACGGCCGTCGCGAGAAACACTCTTAAACCCTCATCCCAAAGCCCTAGTTACCCATACCCTACTCTCTAAGCTCTCATAATCCTGACACCCTTGCTTTTGGCCACCTTTGTGGCCACCATATGAGCTATAGTCTAAGCTGTTCGTATCTCCATTTATCAGCCCTATAGTAGCCCCCTTTCTGACCCTCCATATAATCTGCTCTGAGGAATTTAGACCCTAAACTCTAAATCCTATACAGTATACCCCCCGGTTTAGAAAGTGTAGACCCTAAACCCTAAAACCTGTATAGCCCCCCTGTAAGGAGTTTAGACCCTAAACCCTACATATGTATATCTATATGTATATATACAACCCCCCTTAAGGAGTTTAGATTATTGGCTCACGTGCTGGGCGCCCGCACGTGGCCAGCCAAGCAGCCTCCTCGAGACCGACGGAGCCAGACCTTGACGTGAGCAGGGTCCTTTTAGGGTTTAGGGGCTTCAGGGCTTAGGGTTTAAGGGTTTAGGGTGTTAGGGTTTAGGGATTAGTGTTTAGGGGCTTAAGATTAAGGATCAGGGGTTTAGGGATTAGAGTTTAGGGGTTTAAGATTAAGGCTCAGGGGTTTAGGGTTTAGGGACTAGGGATTAGGGTTCAAGGTTCAGAGTTCCGGGTTTAGGCTTCAGGGTTTGGGTTTCAGGGCTTGGTGGTTGGGGCTTAGGGTTTAGAATGAGGTTTGGGATGTGGGGTTTAGGTTTTAGGGCTTACGGATTAAGGGTTTAGGGTTTTCAGATTACGGATAATAAGCCTTAGGGATAATGGAGCATCAAGTTGAAAAGGAAATGGAAAATGACATGAAATCTGCGGATATGTAGGTTTAGGCTTCAGGGCTAGAGCGCAGGATCCTGTAATTCTGCTCCACGGAGGGATCTGGTCACGTAGGGTTATACGGAGAGAGAGAGAGACAGAGAGCGAGAGAGAGAGAGAGCGAGAGAGAGAGAGAGAGATATATATAGGAATATATATATATATGTATATGTAGGGAGAGGTATGTAGGGGTACGCAGGATGTGTACACCCATGGTGCCTGAGCAATTAACCTTAATGAGGCTTAGTTCACCTTTAAATGAGCTTAATCATGGGGGGGACGTGGGGGGGTTAGTATAGAGGGAGTTAGTAGGGGAACCCATGATGCACGCATCATATTTATATGGGTTTGCCAAGATTGTTAGTGTGCCTTGCGTCTCTACTTTTGGCATTGAGAAGCCGGATTGGCCAGGTATGTCCTGCAGCTCCTTCTGTCGTCGTTCAAAAAGACTGTTGCGTTTAGGCTTTACGTATAATCGGGTATTTCCCAAAACTGGGATCCCCGCTTCGGTACGAGTATGGGCTTTTGGGGTAAACCCTCAATGCGTTGGGCCCCTACATATTTATTTTGCAGCCTATACCCCTGGAATGCACTCAAAAAGGCTGAAAGCCGGGATTGGCAGGGATTGCCCTGCAGGGTTGCTAAGCCGCCAAGTCCACTGCGCATGCGTCTGTTTTGAGGGGCTGCCCAACATGGCCTCCCGAAGCATCGCCCAATAATAAGACAGCTCTCCTGATCATCGCTGGACGTCCCACTTGGATTGCCTGCTTCCGTTGTGCCGGAACCACAGGCAGCTTCCGTCATCGGCGTCAGCTTCTCAAAGGAAAGGAGAACCCGGAGTGGCTATGTGTGCTCTAGCCCTATCCTGGCTCCTGGAGATTACCACTGCTAGCTACTAGCGAGCTTCTATCTAGGCAAGGTACACCCTGGCTGAAGTTTGGAAAATCAATCTTGAAGAAGCTCCCTACTTTGCAAGTGTCCTCCAAGACAAGTGCATTGCAAGCTAGGCTGTGATGCATCTGGAACAACTTGTGTAATCTATTGGGTTTAGGGCTCCGGGCTTATGAGGTGGGGGGACGGTTGGGGGGGGAGGATCCATTGCCAAACCGAAAACTCCGAACGAGTGAACATGCTTACTCTAGCCCATATCGCCGCCCTGTACATTCCATGGATTGAACCCCAAATTCTGAACCCTGAGCAGTTGAACCCTAAAGCCCAATCCCTAAAGCCTGAGCCCTAAACCCTACACCCTAAGCCCTAAACCCTAAGCCTTAAACCCTAAGCCCTAAACCCAAAAATCCCAAACCTTTGCTCAGACCCAAACAGGACGTCGCTGGCGAGGCAGATTCTGTCCTTCGGCAAACGTGGGCTTCAGTTCTCAGGGATAACCCTCCATCCCTGTAGAGGCTAGTGGTTATAGGGGGATATCAGTTTTTAGGAATAAATGCCAAGATGTTTAGTAGCCTGTAGTTCATTTGAGAGGTCTATACAGAGATTTATGCAGGCAACTTAGGGATTACATAGCGATGTGTAAAAACTTACGGCTTATTATACACATACGTTGATAACCCCAACTAGCAGAATGAGGACCCGAAGGCTAATGAATTATTGTATGAACCTTATATGCATGCAATATACGTCCTGACTGTAAGACTTGGGCTTACCCTAGCCATCTTTTTGCTATTCAACTCTTACATTCATCAAGGGGGTTAGCCCTTAGGGTGCAGGGATTGGGATAATTTTCAGGAATAGGTTCGAACCATACGAGGCCTAGTGAAAATCACAAGCCCTGCCACCCCCGCTGTAGCAACACCGTGTCAGGAAGTATTCCACACCCTGAAGAGAGATGGAGACTTTGCAGACTTCCCGAAACCCTGAATCACTGAACGCCGGATCCAACACACAAAGCCCCAAGCCGTGTTCGCTTGCAGCTCAATGCTGCGTGGAGTGTAGGGTTGCGCTGGTGATAGCTTGCAAGAGCACGGTAAACATAGGAGCAGGAGTACCGCACTCCTCCAAACGTACAGGGAACCTGAAGGGTCATACTACTGAGCCCTATTAACACCTAAAAAGGAACAACCGGCGGTCACACTTAAAGAAGCAGACAGTGGCCGATGTCAGGAATGCATGATTTACGGTTTGGGGGTCAGTTCTTCGCGAGTTCAGGCGCGGTTGTAGCTCCAAGAGCTTCCCTCAAAATAGCCGCAAGAACGACAACAACGTTGACGGATTTTCCACTGATGCAGGTTGAAGGCATCAGCAAGGGCAAGCATGTGCAAGGGGTGGGCTCACCCTATCTTTTATCTTCACAAGGACTATTATTATCCTTATCATTCGCATTTTGACTTTTTAAGACGTTTGCTGATACTACATGTCCTGCATGACCTTAATTAATATACTTTAATGTTATCATTCCCAAGGTAGAGCTAAAGTACTTAGGGCCATGCAGGATTTTTAGTATTCACCCTAAACCCTCAACCCTATATGTCGCTCTATCTCCCCAATGCATCTATACAGATCCCCTATATAACCGCTGTATCCCTTTCAGGTACCTTTTAACGTTGAATGTATCAAGCTATGCAGGAGCCAGATTGGGGTTGCAGATTGCGTTGGAGAAGAAAAAGCTCCAGAACAGCAAACCCAAGTTTGGGGGTTTAGGGTTTAGGGTATAGGATGTAGGGTATAGGGTTCAGGGTTGTAGGGATAACATGAAGACCACTGTTTGGTTGAGTGTTTAGATAAGCCCTAGAAGCCGTAACTACTCTCTGAATTCATTCACTTAAGTTTCTTTCTCTACCTAAACCCTAAACCCTAAACCCTAAAACCCTAAAGCCTAAAACCCTGAAACACTAGGCCCTAAAACCCTAAACCCTGAAACCCTAAACCCTAAAACCCTAAACCCTAAAATCCCTAAACCCTGAAACCTAAACCCCCTTTGTCCCTCTGCGTATAGTGCTGCGAACGGATCTCCGCATGACCTCGGGTGGAGCACGGGGTGCTGTAAAGTCCCATGTCTCAAGAGACGATACAGACTTATATGAGCTTTAGACTACACTTCTAGTATCCCCCCTGATAACCTAGGGTTTGGGGTATAGGGTTGTAGAATCATATGTGCTATAGTCTAAACTTCTAGTATCCACCTCGATAACCTAGGCTTTGGGGTTTAGGGTTTCAGAGTTGTATGAGCTATAGTCTAAAATTCTAGTATCCCCCTTGATAACCCAGGGTTTAAGGTTTCAGAATCATATGAGCTATAGCCAGCTAGAGTCTAAACTTTTCGTATCCCCCTTGATAATCTAGGGCTTAGGGTAGTTTAGGGTTCACGGTTTTAGAATCATGTGAGCTACAGTCTAAGCTTCTAGTATCCCATTAAGAACCCGTGTAGTAGGCCCCCATATAGTCCCGAATGTAGCCCCCCACCTTAAGGCCTTAAACCCTAAACCCTAAACTCTATAGCCCATATGGCCCAGACGTTCCCTCGGATGGGCTGGGCATTAGCTAAATGGCTAGTAGACACAACTCTAGGGAGATTTTTGAAATGCTACCCGTTATGCTGATTCCCAGGCTGTTGGAGTATACGATGTGTATATATATATATAGAGCACGCTATATACATATAATCTATAAAAAGTATACCTTCTATGATTCTCCCTGGGCCCTATGCCCAAAAGTTGACAAGCGTCAGCATCAAGAGTTCTTAAAACCCGAAACCCTGGCCTACCTTCGACCCCAAAACCCAGCTCCCTGAATCAGTTAATCCTGAATCCCGCAACCCTGGATCGAACATCCACCCAGTAATGGGTACTACAAAGGACCACTGTAGGTATAGTCAGGGTCTACGAACTCCATATTTAGGGTCTATTTCTGTGGGGGGGGGGGGTGAGCTAACTTGAGCCCAAGCCAATAAACACATAAAGCCCGCAACCGCCATAAGCCTTCCCCTACCCCTGTTCTCCATTACTTCCCTAGACCCATAAATCCTCGACATTCGTATATGTGATTGTTAACCCTCAGCCCTAAACGACTAAAGCCTCATTTCCGACACCCGTACATTGGGAGGCACAGCGCTGCCTCCAGCCAATCCAGTAAGCCAAAATTTCTACAGTGTACATTGATCGCGCACAAATCCCCCACATTTTCAGCCTCCATCCAGAAGGTTTTTGTGGGTGGGTCCTAACCATGGCTGCGGCAAACTCCTGGGCTGGGAGCATTCCGGACACCGTAGTCTGAGAGGTCTCAGAGCCTCTAGAGGCCTCCCCTGGATCCCATCCAGGCCGCTAGAGGCCGTCATATAAGAGTCGGAAGCGCGAAGATGTTCTTGAAGGTGGGAAATGAGGCTAGCCCTAAACCCTAACAAGAAGTAGTTTGGTTTGCCTCTGATGTCTCACAGCGGGGAGCATTTTTTGAAAACACCCATTTTCGATGGATGGTTGATGTGCCGCCACCCACGGATCCCTGCAAGTGGGGTGGCGCCATCGTCACATGGATATTCAGCCCTGCGCAGGTAGACACCTTCAACCTGAAACCCCAAACCCTAAACCCCAGACCCTAAACCCCAAACCCTAAACCCTAATCCGTCCCCCCTAACAAAACCATCGCCGAGGCACAGAAGCGATCTCCAACACCCCGCGGTGCTGCGGCGACCTGCGTTGGCGCCTCATCTGGCGAGGCGAGGACCTGCAGTAGTAGTACTACTACTAAAGGGTTTAGGGTTTAAGGCAATAGTGCTACTCGCTAAGGGTCCAAGGACTCAAATAACAGGGTTTTAGGGCCCAAATACCGTTAAAATTATAAGAATTGGGCCCTAAAACCCTATTGGTGTTCTTGGAACGTTAGGGACTACGACTAAAGGGTTAGGGTTCAGGGTAAAGCGCGTGGGGTTCAGGGTTAGGGTTTAGGGTTTGGGGTCTAGGATTTAGGGTGTGGGATTTTGGGCTTAGGGTGATGCTACTATAGGGCCTAAATAATCTTCCAAAACGGTTGTAGGGATATCATAGAGTTTAAGATTTAGGCTTCCGGGCTTGGGGTTTGCGATGTATAGGGGCTGTGCTAAGGGTCTTGTATAGTTCCCCTACGGGGGAGTGGGGGGTTCGGGTTAGGGGGGTGCAGGCTTTAGGCTTAGGGTTTGCGGGCTTTACCGTTTCTGGGGCTAGGCTCAGCGTTTAGGCCTGAGGGCTTGCTAGGGTTTAGGATTTAGTGACGTGGTCAGGCGACAGAATCGCTGGGAGTGTACCGCGTGCGACGTGCTGCTATGCTCTGATTGTGGCTGGTCATTCCGCACATTCAGCCGCTGCACGCCGTTTCTAGGTTCAGGGTACTTCAAGTCATGCAGGATTTATCGTAGTTATCCTAAACCCTAAACCTTCATTCCTGAACTGAACGAGCCTTCCTGCTTTCCTGCTCCTCGCCTCCTAAGCCAAGATCGGCATCCCAACCCCACCCCTTCTTCTGCAATGTGAGATCCGCAAGCTGGAGCTGTCAACAGGTTGCCGGGAACACAAGTACACACCTCATCATAAGCTACATTCCTGGTCCTTATGTGGGAAGGAAGCAATGGATCTGTATGGTAGTCCTTCCCTTTATGACCCATCTGGCCAGCTCCGTGATTTCTACCACGCAGCACCGGAGAGTCATGAGGTACTTTAGAAACCTGTGAATTTGGCTGCTCTACGCTCTGCCAGTACTACCTTTTGTGACTTTGGCAGGCGACTGAAGTAGAATTCAGGATTAAGGGTTGAGGGGTTCACACAAGTCCGAAGTAGATTGAAGCAAAGATAGGTTTACGATGCGAGCTTGATGACTCAACACTACGTCCTACTTCCGCCCTCCAATCAACCGCTATGATTTTTTACTGCCCTTGCCAACGCAGCCCAGGCGCCGGAATCCAAAAATTGTCACCGCCCTCTCGCTTCAACCACAGCTCTCCTTGCCCAATTTGCACGTACCTGGCACTGCGAAATTGCAAGATGCAAGTTCAAGGAATCTGGAGCATTCTAGGGATACCTTCCACCTCCTATGCACTCGCGCGGCTGTGGCGTCATGACGTATATGCAGCAGACACCCTTTGTTATCATTTTTGTTACATGGGCCAATAGTTCCCAAAAACTGGGAACCTTTCGACCTCCATCTAAATCAATCCTCATTACGGGGGCCCCCAAAAGAGTACGCCTAATTTTGGGAAACCTCCATTTGTCAGCGAGTGTATTCTGATGGCGAGCCGCTTGGCTCATGGTTGTGCGCTACCTGCGCGATGATTGTGGAGTAGTTGGCGAAGCCGAGGTCATGATGATGGTCACCACCAGCATGATCATTATAAGGGTCCAAGCTACCAAATATTAGGGCTTTAGCTGCCAAATACCATAGTTTGAATAGTATTTGGGACCTTGATCCCTAGCATTTGGGTACTTGGACCCTGGAGGTCACATTCATCATCCTCATCATCATCACCACCATCACCAGACCATCCTTCACCACGTGGCAGTTGTTCTTTGAGCCATTGTTTAAACTCCTAGCATCCCCCTTAGTAACCCTTGTGGTAGTCCCCTAGATAATGCCCTATATACCCCTGGTAAAGGAGTTTAGACTATCGTAGATTTGGGACTAGCTTCAGAGCCTCAGGGCTTCGGGCGTTTGGGAGCTGCATGAGAGTGAACACAGGATTTGAGGCTTCATGCTTTCCCTTGAATTATGTGCGACATTTTCGGAATAGTGTTGGAAACTCGGGGGCAACCTTCAGGGGGATAGTATAGAGGGGAGGGTTTGGGAGAACCTGCGAAATCTTTACGGCTGGAAATCTTTACAGCTGATCAGGGTTTGGAGCTCTACAGATTGCGCGAGAGAAGAGGCGGGTAAATGTTACAAGTACCAGCCAAGAACCCTCCTAGGTGCCCTGAATTGGGGAGATATGGCCGCTAATCCTGCTAGGAATCCTGGCTGGTCCTTTCCTTTCTAGGGACACAAATTAGTCGCCATGATTTTGCTTCTACACCTACGGCCCACACATAAACAGCGTGAAACACCCCATACATTGCTAACTTTACTTGAACTTCAGAGCATGCAGCTAGGGTTTGCTTGGCCCCCTTTGATTTCCAACACTCTCTCATGGAGGTTTCCACAAACAAGGGCCCCTTCTCAGCTTATAATCCCCCTAATATTCAAAGCAGCCACCCCCTAAACTTAGATATTCCCGCATATTCTAAGGTACCACTAAGGGAAAATTCAATACGAGGGGGTGAGGGCGGTTATATTAGGGGCGGGTTTATAATATGTTCGGGGTGATTTTGGGGCACCCTCTTCTTGGAAACCTTCATAGAGCTCTTGTATAAGATACTTTTCTGTCCTGGCCAGAAGTGTTGATAACTGCATCTGCCAGGCCTCCTAGCACCCATAGTTGAAATGGCCCCTAATGGTGGGCCTTAGGCGGAGGGTCTAGGTGAGCAGTAAGTGGACGTATAACCCCTCAGAAGCTCAGTGCTCACGTGAGCCATAGTCTAAATCCTAATATCCCCCTCTATAACTCCTATAGTAGTCCCTTATATAATCCTTCTATAACCCCCCCCCCCAAGGAGTTTAATCTATGGCTCATGTTTTCGTTGCCTCATCCAAATTAAACACCCGCCCCACCCCTAGCGATTTTTCAGGGTTTGGGGTTGAGTGAGTATTCCCCACAAGAAAGCATACGTACTAGGCGGAACATGTGGATCTAGTCTAGGGGTGGAAGGTGTTTAACCTTGCTCCTTAACCCTTCACCCTGAATAAATTCGCCGAGGCTGTCCAGTCTCAGGGCGTTCAGATCCCTTTAAAAACCCCCTCTACTCCCCCTTGCAGACACACCTCAGCCTGGCCACCCCCCCCACCCCCCCCTGCCATGGTGGGTGGCCTAGTCCAGCCCGACCAGCTTTGGCGGTACGCGGCGGGCGC
>CAJNIZ010006032.1:0-18320 GCA_905231905.1 Symbiodinium pilosum
GAGGAGGAGAAAGAGCAGAAAGGGATGACCCCGGACCTACGTCTCCTAAGTGGTTTCGCCCGTGGGGTGTCATTATCATTGCATGTACGTGTCACGTGTCTGCATTCGGGTTCGTGGCTCCTATCTGGTTCGTTATTTACCGCTCTGAATGATGCAGGCTTGGTCCATCAGCAGTACCAAGGCCTCATTAGAACCTTTAGTGTTGCTTACAGTCCCAGGGTCGAAGTATGTCAAACAAAGGTATGACTTGTCATGCCTGTAGCTTTCTTTGAACCGTCAGCCCTATACCCAACCTCTAGCCATACCACTTCCCGTTCATGTTGACGATCCTCATTGGCAACAGCTATAGTTCCCCTGACGTAGATAGAATACATGGAGTTGTCCAAGGGCATTATGAGATCCCCATATACAGCATATTCTATGTAATTAAGGGGGACTATACCGTACCCCAACCCTAATCAATGCATCTGCTTAAGGGGGACTATACCATTAGAGGGACTACATCACTAGAGAGAAGAGAGTGTTCAAGTTCGGCGGGGTGGATTGCATTTTCGGGCTCACCTTGGTGTCCAGTCTCGGAGATCCTTGAGGGTTTTAGGGTTTAAGGTTTAGGGGTTTGGGGTTTAGGAGTAGGGCTTAGGGTTTAGGGTTTAGGGAAAGAGAAGTGGGGAAAAGGCACTGCATGTCTGAGAAGATTCCCCATGCACGCATGGATGGTGGAATTTTTGTGTTTCCTCTGCTGATTTTTTCAGGAGTCTAAGTCTGAGGAGTCATGCACCCCAAACCTTGCGTGAAATTTTGAGGCCTCTACATTTCCATGAAATGGGATCCGTTTCGGAATCCTACAGTAGAGATTCATTCCCCAGTCAACTCACAAACCCAGTAGGGTTTAGGCCTAGAATGTCGGTGCACTTGGTTAGTAGAGAAGGGTGGGATGAATTTCTTCAGCAGTCCCTAGCCCTAAGCCCTAAACCCTAAAACAAATCGGTAACTGGGCCACATTATAACGACCTCACCTGACCTTAAATGGTGGTTCACATATGGGATGGTCCCAAGTTGGCCTAATTTCAGGCTTTAGTTACGTTATAGGGTTCAGGGTTGAGGCTTAGGATGGCCAGCAACAAGAATCTCAGTAGTTGACTCCTTCTTCCCGACCTACTCTAAAGCTTGAACCCCGCATGATGTACTAACCCTAAAACCTGAACCCGACCTGATATCGTGCTTGCCTACCCTAGACGCCAGATGACTAAATAATACAGTAAGCTCCTTTTCCCTTCCTTCACTTGCTGCTAGAAGCCTAAGCCCTGTACTGGTTTCCCCTTTCCTTCCAGTTCTTTCATTTCCTAGCGATGGGGCGGGGAGATGCTGATGTTCCAACTGTCAGACTTAGGGTTAAGAGCCTACCTTCAAGCATTGTTCCTTGCAGTGCTCCTGAAAGCTTGGAGCCCGGAAGGTAGCTATGGCTGTTGCGATGTGACAGAGAAGGTTATGTAGACAACGATCGTGTCTTCTTCTTTGGGCCTCAAGCACAACTCCCATCAAGCCGAAAGTTATAGGCGGCGTAAGTACACCGCATGTAATTAAGCCTGTTGCCCTCATAGAAGCATTCTATGAGCCTTATAGGGGGCTACCCACCTTGTATCTATCCTAAACTCAAACACCTAAGCCTTAACCTTTCCTTGGTCCCAGGTCAATTGCTGATCGTATTCTGGTGACTTCGCCGCATTTGACAGTCTTTAGGGTCTTATGTAGAAGCCTCAACAATTGCCAACAGCATTTCCGTACAACTCTTCTATGCCTTATCTGGCTACAGCGCAAGACTCCAAGCCCGATTCAAGGTAGAGAAATTGGCCCATAGATTACGTTGCAGATGCTCAAGGCCGTCTTGCGAGGGACCTTGAATCAGCTCACTCGGAGATTTAAGGCTGCTAGGGAAGTTGGACAGTAAGCCCTAAGCCCGAACCACCCTAACGCCCCTAAACCCTAACCCAGAAGTCCGAAGCCCTAAGCGCAAAACCCTAAGCCCTGAGCCCTAATCCCTAAATCCTAAACCCTAAACCCTAAACCTTAAACCCTAAACCTTAAACTAAAATGTCCAGCGCCTTTGCTCTGGGCACGCGAACTACTTACGTTGAGAGTTGTGCTGGTGCATGAGAAGGAACGACTACAGGTATCATTATTTTGGATTACGTAGGTTCTATTTGGGGGGGAGGGGGGGGTTAGGACCACCCTCGCTGTCTTTTGATCTTACTCTGTGAGAGCTTGCTAACCTGACATGTATCGCATGCTTCGGCTACATTATGATTTCTGCGTCAAGACCCAGGCTATGACCAATAAAAGCTATTCCCTTGAATGTAGAGCAAGGCAAGCAGCAAGCAAGTTTGATCTGTTTATCTAAGTTGTTGGATCTGTCTTGCTGGTGTGGGGCCTTATGACTATGTTGCACAAGCAAAAGTCAGCTCTCTTGGCCTCGAAGTCGTTAACTATTTGCTTTGATAGAACAACATGCAAACCTTCACTGGGAACCAAAAGCAGCGGCTCCCGCCAGACATCCATACCCTGAAAATCCCTCAATGCCTGTAGGCCTTAAGCCCAAAGTCCTGAAGCTTCAGAGAAGGCTTGACCCCTAAATCCCAAACTTTCATTTTTGCCAGGGGAGGAAACTAGGCCTGAAACAATATCAAAGCTCAACATCTTCTGCCCATTCTACCATTTTCTCGTTATCTCTGAGATCTTCAAGGGTATCCCTTACTCCGAGCAACCCATGCAGACCCCCGTATCTAAGCCCCGCAAGCCCCATCCCAACCGAAGCCTTCAAACCCAGCGAAACCCAGACCTGGTAAATTTTCTTGGATTCTCTTGGGATTTGGGGTTTAGGGTCTATTGAATGCTGAATCCTAAGCCCAACCTCCTAGACTCCACGAGGCTCTGAATCACATTGCACCTTCAAATCCATACTCCAAACCTTCCTTGACGCTAAAAGGATCGGCTTCGGAGGAATGAAGGCCGGCGTGTATAGTCCCCCTCAAGTAGATAGAATATGGCCTTGAGTATACTATAACAAGATCCCCAGATACGCAATATTGTATCTACGTAAGGGGGACTATAGGTTGAGGGTTTGGGGTTTTGTAGGTTAAGTGTTTGGATTTTAGACTGTGGGTTTAGGGTTTTAGGGCCTTCTTTGAGGTTCATGGGTGGTTAGAGGGGCATCACAGGTACGCACATAAAGTTGGAACTGCATACCCGAGACAGCTGTGCATCTTACTTCCAACCCAACTTCTAACTTAGGATTGAGGATGCGAGGTTGAGGGGCCTGGTTTCGGGAGGTGGTTAAGGTGTAATCTTTGACGTGGTGATGTAGGAGTCATAGCTGGACAACATACCTGGGAATAGAGTTTGGAAAGCAATCATGTGGGGAGAGCTGACATTACACATTCCGCGTTGGGATCCATCATTCGTCATGGGTTGAGAACCGCAACCCCCAAACCCAGAATTGCACGCATCAATGGAGAGTGGTGGGAGCTGAGTGATTCAGAGCAGTAACTTAGTAACTTGTTTAGAGATATTCTATAAAGGAGCTGGAGTTGATCCCTAAACCCTAAACCCTAGACCATAACCTGCGCATGTGGCTCAAGAAAGGTTGAGCCCATATATTATGGGGGACCATCAGGGTTTGGGGCACGAGGTAGGGAGGCTTAGGGTTCAGGGCTACACGATGTACATGATGTCATCCCTTCAACTCCGCAGGAAACCCACATTAGAAACACACAGTTTTTTGTACGCTTCCTGTTGGGCTTCCAATTCTGGAGTTTATAGGGTTGAGGGTCTACGATTTATGGTTTAGGTTTCAGGGTTCAGGATTTAGTGTTTAGGATTCAGGGTTATCATTTAGGGTTTAGGTTTCAAGATTGGAGAGGATAACCAACCCCATGACAATATCTGAGCTACCTCCAGGTCTCCGATGCTGGTGACCTTACTTTTGTGGGAATACGGGAATATGATACCGATACCTATACAATGTCTCCATGTCTTCCCTACTAAGAACACGCAAGTAGTTGAAGGTTGATGGGTCGTTACAAATGAGGTTACAGTGCCCTAACTCACCAGGACGAGCTGTTTCCTACATATGAGTCTGAGCCATTTCTTACTTGCAGCCAGCGTTATAACGACCAATAAGACGCCTCCGTACATAGGTTATGTTGTAGTCATCTCGTGTTTGCAGCCACAGCTATCACTACTGTTGGTGGACTAGATCCCGCATCACCCACTAGAAGGATTATACCAAAATTCCGAAGGTTTTGGATACCCAAAGTCATACAGGTTTTTGTCCATCAACACCCTCAGCCCTAAACCCTAAGCCTTCAACCCTAAGCCCTAAACCCTAATCCCTAAACTCTAAAACCTGAACCCTAAACCCTAAACCCAATGATCTGCTATGTAAACATTCTTGGGAGGTGATCGGCGGTGAGCTCTCCCTGGGACTCTTTCTGCTCCTAGGGCTCGGAAACCAGAATAGAAGGAATAGGGGTTTGGGGTTTGGGGTTTGGCTTTAGGGTTTGGGGTTGAGGGTTTGGGGTTTAGGGTTTGGGGTTTGTGGTTTGGGGTTTGGGATTTAGGGTTCAGGGCTTAGGGTTTAGGGCCACAATAGCGAGTGTAGTTATTTGTAGTAACATTGTCATTATAATAGTAGTAGAACTAAGTAGTGAAATTCGACAAAGATTATATTAGCGGCACTCACAATGAAACTAATAGCAAGAATAATAACAGATGAAAATAGCAGTACACACCTTGTCTCCAAAGAAGGACCTCATACACTTTGTCGGACCTATGTGGAGTAGGTATACCATTGTTGTGGGATTACGCAGGGAACCTATGTTGACAGGTTTTTTCTTGTGAGTCGTTCCAGGTGCGACATCCAGATTTTCCAGACAATGGAGGAGATCATGGACGAGGTGCCCGCCTGTCAGCATCGCAACATAATATAAGTAGCAATCTTACCTGGACTTTGATACGTCGACTTTGATGCGCTTGTAGGATTAAGAGGGAAATGCGGCAATTGGGAGTTGGAGTGTGCGATTTACTACAGTGGAAGGCTTCGCAATGCAGGAGCTCCTACGCTCCTCAGAAATCCGACCTTGTTGAAAAGAGCACTTTTACAAGGTTTCGGCGCCTATCCTGGATCATGTGAAATGCCTCACTTCGCATGAGTTTGTTTTTCACGGCCACAGGTTTGGGAAGAAGCGCCGCAAACACTAATTCGTAAGAATCAGAAGCAAAGCAATGAGAAGCCTAAGAACCCCACGTACACCCCTGGGCACCAACTCCAGAGTTTGGAAGTGTGATTAATTAGATCATGGACGGCCACCTTGGCGTTTATGAAAATGACCGCCGCATAAAATAAACCAAAAGGGGAACCCCTACGACCCCGAGTAAACCTCATACGCATCCAGGGCCCCTAAAGGCCCCTGGTTTCTGTCAAGCACCCATTTGAATCATCATTGTGGCAGCTGGACACGGCATGTAAAAAATTAAGGGTAGCTATTTTTTGGCTTAGTGTTCTGGGGTTTAGGGATTTGGTGATCAAGAGGTTTAGGGATTAGGGTTTTCAGGGTTTGGGGTTAAGGGTTTTAGGGTTTAGGTTTTTAGGGCTTGCTACGTAGTAGTGCCAGTGTAGCAGCAAACCGGCCGGGATCCCTGGACAAGGCCTTTGCAATAAAAAGTCTTCTTTGTGGAGCAGGTTGGATTCGGGGACTCCCGCAGCATCTCACTTGGGAGGTGTCGAGATTATGAAGAATGAGCCGAAGAACCCAGAATAGGAATTCAGCATTCTTGACAGTCCCTCTCTTTGAGCAGGGTTCTATCGACCCACTTGTAAGCCTGAATTCTACAGCCGTAACATAGTGCCTTAACCCTAGATCCTAAACCTTACACATCCTTAACCCTAAGCCTTGGTTAGTTGCCAGGAGCTAGAAACGCTTGTGCCGGTACGTTCTATTTGCCTGAGAAATTTCAGCCCTGTGAGTTCCGAGCCTCACGCCCATGCCTGAATGAAGCTTTGCAGTGCGGCAAGCATGCCATGCAAGTGGCAAAGCTCCAAAACCTGAACCCTAAACCCTATTTAAACCTATTATCCTAAACTTTAAGCGCTAAAAGAACTTTAAGCCTTCCTCCCTCCACTAGGATGCCACAAGCCCAGGTCTATCAGATGGTCGTAAAGCTGGAGCTTCTCGGCGGCAGCCAACGTCCATGTAGCACGGGAGTGTGGAGGGTTTCATGGCGTCCTGTGAGGGGGCCCCATTGGACTTCATACGAGGGGTTCTTGTAGAAAGCAACGGCGTTCTGTTGAGGAGGTATAGTCCCCCTTAAGCAGATAGAATATGGCTTTGGGCATTTTAGAACAGATCCCCATATACCCCATATTCTAGCTATGTAAGGGGGTCCATATTTGGAAGAACTTGAGTAACCCTCGAGATAGCAACATGAGGAACCAGTAGAGTAAAAGGCAACTTGGAGAGGGGTGCGCCTGCGTTTCAATGTCCTTCGCAGGCAAGACTGGGTGTCTAGGACCATCTCAGCGGCGCGGCTATCAAGCTGTTGGCTCTAGGGACCTAGGGACCATGATTTCCCAAGCAGGCAAAGGGACAGGGAAAAGGGTTTTGGGCCTATGAATTCTGAAGCTTTAATTCGTCGGTGGGCACAACGACTGACTGCTGCATCGCTGCCCCAGAGCAGCTGGAAAAGTTTGTGCGTAGCTGGCTGTTCGCTAAGTTGATGTGGAAAGGAAAAACCAGAGGCCCTTGGGGTTGGGGGGAACACTGTTTTTTGGGGTTGGGTTAGCGGTTTAAGTTTTAGGGTTAAGGGGGTCAGGGTCGGAGTATGCAGATCTCGACGGGCCTCTGACGTAGATTAGTCATCTCAGAAAGAATCTTATTTGGTTCCCAGCCCTCATTGCTTCAGGACCATCGAGCCTGCGATGATGCGTGTGGTAGCAGCTTTGCTGCAGGTTACTCCAGGCATCCTACAATAACGCCGACGCCATCAAATCTATCTAAGAGTCTTTCTGCCTGTACAGGGCTGGCAATAAGCCGTTTACTTTGAGAGTATATGGTTTTTTAAGGTACATACCAATACCAGCTTTCTAGAGGGCATTCTAATACGGTCCCGCAAGCTTTTGCTTGGGAACGCTTGGTTTTAGGATGTGAGGAGTGGCAACCCATTAGTCCGCCCCCCCAATCATGAATAGTCCCCGTATACTACCATCATACAATGCGCCGGGGAATTCGTCAGCTTCATGTCCTCACGCTAGATGCTGAATTTTCAAAGATCCTTCAAATTCAAGTGATCCACACTCGGCTCAGAATTCCAACATCATTCAAGTTCCCTTGCCCTTCCGATGAGAAGGCCGATGCTCTAGAGAAAAGGGAAACTTGAACTGGGCACTGCAAGCAGCCGTCGTCCTTGCAAAGAGCCATACGGGGGCTTCAGGAGGCTTAGGGTGTAGGGCCTAGGATGAATGCTGCTGCCTACAGGTTTGCTGCGGTAATCAGCTAGCCAGCGCAAACCTCTACATACGCCTCTCGCGTAAGTTTCATGCAAGTTGTCCAAGCAAGGTATGCCCAAACGAAAGTATGAGCAATACGCGTGCAAAACCGCACATACATAGCCTCATGTTCAAAACCCATCAGTTCCCTGTAGCCTACACCCTAAACCTAAGGTGTTGCTGAACCTCCCCACGGACCTGCACCACCGGAAGAAGCTGCAGACTCTTGGCAGTCGTGGAGTTTTAGGTTACCCAGGTTTGGGCTAATGGTTTATAGGGTTTAGGAGTGATGGCTTTGGGTTTAGGGTTTAGGGTTTAGGAGTGATGGCTCAGGGTTTAGGGTCTAGGAGTGATGGCTCTTGGTTTAGTGTTTGGCATTGACGGCCCACAGTTTAGAGAAAAACCGTCTAGGGTGCGGAAAGCACTTGGAAGATTCTTGGGATGGGTGTTTCCAAAAACAATGTTGCAAATGCCACAAACCGATTAAATCCTCATTATATAGGGACTCTCAACAGCGGGTTCCAAGTTGTTGGAAACGTCCTACAACCTCACACCTATCGGATCTGCCATGTGGGGATCTCCAGAAAAAGCGCGCCATAATGTAGATCCCAATATACAATATCCCTACTTCCAAGCATGGAGGCCTCATTTCTTGGACACCCCAGAGCTTGAGTGAGCGTTTCTCTTATTCAGTACGTTAGTTTTTAGGGAAGGGAATTGCTTTTTTTTTTGAGCCGGCCAACAATGTTGGTAGGGCCCTATCTGGTTTAGGGTTTCGAAAGGGTTCCGGATTTAGGGTTTTAGGGTTTCCCTAAACCCTGAACTCGAAGCCATTTACGGGATTTCTACACTGCACTTTTCGCAGCGCTTCGGGCTGAGGGCCTTCAAAGAAGGGGCCTTGCTCTCTGCAGCTGGCAACTACTGAGACTCAGATTGGGTTTAGGGTTCTGATTCTAGGGTCACTCTAAGCCCTTACAGACGCAGATGTGGGGCTGGAAGTCTTGAGATGTAACACACAGACCTAGAGGCTACAAGAGCCAGCCGATATGCGGAGGGGTGGCTGGTCATTCTTCAGCCGCGAGCCTACACCCTAAGCTCAAGTATGGGTACAGCAGCAGTGGTCAAGAAGGTTGAAGGTGTTCAGGGGCTTCGGACGTAGCAGCCAGGCCTAAAGAAGAATCCAGGACCCAGAAGACCTATACAGTAAGGGAACTGTACAATCCCAAGCTATAGCCAATGAATTCCGTATAGTCTCGTAGAAGTAACGCAGGGTCATGCAAGATTTTGAGTATCCCCCAAACCCTTCAAAAAAACCCTACACCCTAAACCCTCAACCCCAAACCCCCTAAACCCTAAGCCCCACACCCTAAACTCTAAACTCCCTGAACCCCAAACCCTCACCCCCCAAAACCCCCTAAGCCCCTAAACCCCAAACAGCAGTTCAGTTGCCCAAGGGATCGGCTGCGCGAGACTACAGCCTTCCTACGCGAGCGCGTGCAGAAGCGGAACGCGGACGACGCGTCTCTGCCTGCTTAAATTGAATGCGGGGTTTAGGGTTGAGGGTTTAGGGTTGAGGGCTTAGGGTTGAGGGTGCAGGGTTGAGGGCTTAGGGTTGAGGGTTTCGGGTTCAGGGTTCAGGGTTTCGGGTTTAGGGTTGAGGGCTTAGGGTGATGTCAGTGGGCCCCTCAAAGGGCCTCATAAGGGTGATATATGGTTCTCAAGGGGTCTGAGGCAATTGCAGGGGGAGTGGTCGGAGTGGCCCATACTCCTTTGTACAACTCCACAAAGCCACTATACAACCTGTAGATACCCCTTACATGAACTCGGTCCTATTATAAACTCCCTTCCTGTATTTCGCCCTGAGAAAGTGAAGGTAGAATCTCTTCTAGGATTCTAGGAAATATTCGAGAGATTTTGGTCTAGGGGTTTGGGTTTTTTGTTTTTGGTGCTTTTGGGTTTCGTGTTAAATGAGCTACCGTCAATAGTAGGCTTACTACGGGACCCTTAAGGTGGACATAGGGGTCCCTTTGGTAGTTTAGTTAGTACAGTCCCTAATATACTTCCCAAATGGGTGGTTGTCAAAATTATGATCCCTTTTTGCCGTATTATAATTAATAGAGATCCAAAAAGGGACCATAATTTTGACAACCGCCCAAATGAGGAACCCACGTCCATTAATTGTCAGGGTAATCCCTAAACCCTAGATGCTTATGAAGGATGCCCTGCAAGCTCTTTGGGTTCTGTATGGGGCCCAACCCTGGGTGAGGTTTGGGTTTCGCAGCAGGGGTTTGAGTGTGAAGAGCAGATCCAGTTTTTCTGATATTCCTCTATAGCCCAAGGCCTCTATAGCGCAAGGCCTGATCCCCAGTCCCATAAGCCTGAAGCAAAAGCGATGACACTTTGCACCCCTTCCACTTTCCAAATCACGTGGAATCCCAAAAGGTCCCTTCAAAGACTACGGTCTCTTTATGTCAGGTTCGGATGGACCTGCTGCCCATCACGCAGCCTGCATCGAATTTAGCAAGACACGTTGGGGCATGTGAGTCTCATAGATGTGGCTAGTGTGATTGTTCGGGGTCCTGAGGGTTCTGCCTGAACAGTAAACGTCAAAAACTCACATTTATGGGCGTGAAGTGCTGCATAAGCAGCAGGATGAGAGGCACTTGATAGGTAACTTGAACCCTAAACCCTATGCCATTGTAGTGGGTAGATTTTGCCCCACCTACCAGCACTACTGAGCAGCCTTAGCGCGTGAGTCCGAAGGAGTCTTTGTGTTGTGTGGCAGGCCCGATTGAAGGTGGGTTTAAGGTTTAGTCCTAAAGAGGTCCACTTCCAAGAGCTCGTGGTCCTTGACCTATAGGTTCTCAAGGCTTCACCAGGAGCTTCTACCAAGAATCCCTTCAAATCCCAGCCATGGCCGTTAACGTGAAGCCCAAACCCTACAGCCGAATCCTAGATCCTTGCTTTGGACTTGATACCATGCTTGTTTGGGAAACCTAGATCTACGAACCCCCAAAAAACCTGTCCCCAGAGCATTCTATAGCGCCGTAATTCCCAACTTTCAGGATACTTAGCCTCACTCAAATAGCCCTAAAACCCTAAACCCCAGGATGCAGAATTTGGCTGTCACCTTCGTTTCGCAGTCCTTCAGAGAGGGACCATCAGGGCTAGTGGGATGCTGCAACCGGCTTGGGTGTAGGGCTTAGGGTTTAGGGTTACATAGGGATTATTTAGGAATTATAGGGTTATATATGGCTTAGAATTTAAGGTTATAGGGCTTAGGGTTTAGGAGTATAGAGTCCTGTAATCCTAGGGCGGTGGCCGTGGTTATGAGTATTTCCGTGGGAAAAGGACATCCGTACTGTGGATTTGTTGAGTTTTTCTCTTTGGCAGGCACATTCCTTAAGTATGGCCTTTGTTTAGAGCTGGAGGGTATGGTTTGGTGTTATCTTGACATCCTAGCTACATAGCTCCTCACCATATCGCCACTTAAGCATAAACAGTTCCAAGTTGCCCGGGGTTTGCGCCGAGATGATGATAAAACGATATATAAAGATGGTCAGCGGCACGGCTGGCATTGCATGTTTGATCTTTAGATAGGGGTTCCGCAAGACAGACCCCAATATACAACAATCCTCGCCATAGGGACTCCACAAATAGGGCCCGTAATTTTTGGAAACCCAGATACAACTCTCATTAGGCCCTAAGCCCGTAAGCCCTCAAGACTGCCCAACGGACTCCTGCAGGACCAGCAACTTGCGACACCAAAACGCAGGCGGGGCAACGGTTCAATTTTTTGAGCCGCCCCCAGCTACGTGGTGCTAAGGAATGAGTGATGGACTAAAGGGAGAAGTTTTGGATGGACTAGTATACTAAATCCTACGCTATACCCTGCATCCGACAGAAGTATGGGTGCTCCAAGTAACACGTCAGGCCCAAAGTCAAGCCGGCCAAGGGGGCGGCGTTGCATAGGGGTAGGGTTTAGGGTTCGTGGTTCAGGGGTTAGGGTTCCTGCAAGATCATGTCAGGAAGTTGCAGGGCAATTTAGGGACCATCAAGCTCCTTTCCGCATTTCAGGGCAGCCCTTAGACCCTAATAGACCCAAACTCGACATCCCTGGTCTGTCAAGCTTCTTCATGGCGGTCTGCTTGTTTGTGTTCTGCTAATCTGTGAGCTTCTGAATGTTGGGTCGCTTGTTTGGGACCTTCTTCCATGGACCCTACTGATTTGGGGTATGTATCACTACGTCATAGTTTTGAAGCTCCATTGTATTTGGCTCTGTGTGGTTCCCTCAACCCTAGGTTCGGAAATATGAAGTGTGACATGTGTGACTACCTTGATGGTCATGATATAGAAAGAGCAAAAGTATGTAGGACCCCTGCTTTGGTAATTGATGTTCTTCTTGTCGTGGATTTGGGGTTGAAAACTCACCAGGGATGGCAGGGATGATGTTCGGGCACCGTTTTCGTAGCTTGCTGTTTGTGGCAGAAGTGGAGGCAACCACACGCTAGACTCTAGACTATACTGCCTCCTGTAAACAAATGTGGAACCTTACACCAGAGGGTTGTGCAGAACAGCTGTCTTTGCAGGAGTTTTTTTTGGCGACGATGGGCATTCAAAGGCAGTCAATATCAGTAATGGTCCAACTTGCAGAGGGACCCGATTGGAGATTGTACGCTAATTGAGTGCTGCGGTTTGCAACGCTGAGCAGAATAAATATGAACAGCTAGCGTGAGCTGTGAACTGTGTTTGAGAAGTTGGCAGCCCTGGATCGTTCCCCTTGACCATATGTAATGACAAACAGTTGTCTCATGAATGCAACAACCCAATCAAACTGTCATTCCTCATGAGTTAGTGAGAGGTCCTCAAAGGCTCGCTGAACATCGAGCAGGGGTCGTGCCTCGGACGAAGAAGTAGTTGTCCCATAGCGTGCGGGAAAAGATGCCCACAGAAGAGATATGCAAGCATTTGATGTTGGAAGCGGGCACCCAGGAAACAGGCAACTAAGGTAGATGCCTAAATGATTAAGATTATCCCCGCAGGGTCCTGATATCAGTGTAGTACAGTATATCCCAAGACCCTGTTCGTACTGTTCAGTGCCTGAAATTGAGAGGCTTTCAGGTATAGTAGACCCCTAGACACTAGTGCTTGGGAGCTTGGGGGCCATTCAGGGTTTGAGTGGGTCGCTGTTAAGAAACGTAAACTTATGTTACCGTAAGAATGTGTTCATATTGAATCTGATAAACAACATGATTTCCTTATCATGGTAACCTACTTGTTGGCCATCAATCGACCAAGGCAAGGGTTTGAGTTTACAGCCTCAGGTAAGGGTTGAAGGGCCAGGGTTTAGTGTAGGGTTTCGGGTTCAGGATTTAGGGTTTGGGGTGTAGGGGAAACCGGGTCATGCTGTGGTGGTGAAAATGCTTATCAGATTAGATGTGGCCCCATATTTTTCTTGGAGGGGTGGTGGCTGGAATGTTGAAAAGCCCAGCGCAAACAGGGATGCCAATTGGGAGCAGGACCCCAAAGAACCTTAGGATACATCCCTCGAACCGAAACATGGCTGCCTCATTCGGGGATTAATGTATGTTTTCGGCTCTGTATTGCCCCTGATGACAACCAGCTCAGCTGCTCTGCCAGCCAGAAACAGAAACCACATAACGGGTTCTAGAAGTCTGTATGGCTCCGTGCTGACGAGATACCACGCCGTGTGGGAAAAAGTAGCTTTAGTATCAACACGCGGCGGCCTCACACCCAATATTATATCGTGCATGCATACACATCTCCTGAGCCGACCTGAAGCCTGCCTCACAGCTAGAAAGCCTTAAGCCTTATAACCCCAAACGCTAAACCCAAAGCCATAAACCCCCACACCTAACACCTACAACCCTCGACGTTAAACCCCAAACCCGAATCCAGAAAAGGATGGTCATTCTCATCGGTCAAACCAACGGAGGCAAGGCAACAAGGCCGGTAAGCCTCTTTAGGGTTTTAGGTTTTGGGGGTTGGGGTTTAGGGTTTTGGGCTTAGGGTTTCGGGTTTGGGGTTTTACGCTTGGGGTTTAGGGGTTGGGGTTTAGGGTTCCTGCCGCCCCAATCTGTGCTTCCCTGGTCTGCGGTAGGGTCAGATTTGGGTTTGCGACTTCTGCTGGCGAACTAGGAATAGAAAGATGGATCGTTATGGTTGTACCTGGTTAGCCTCTTCTAAGGAATCACTCGCAAGGTGAAATGGTGGTGCGGCTTGGATCGGCGCTGGTGTTTGGCCTAGGATGCACAGCCTTGATCTCAGGGCCGTGGTATTGTTTCTTTCAAGGTCCTCAGCGTTCCATGCTCGCATCGGTTGCAAGTATCCTGCAAGAATCTTTGGCCTGTGCGTTCGGCAGCGTCTGACGGTTTGGAGGCAATCTGTGTGCTGAAACCATACTGAAAAGCCTTCGGAGATATGCTGGGGGACTCCAAAGCCATGACCGCTTATTCCACAAGCTGTGCCTACAATTCACACGCCCAAAGTCCTCGGCCTTGCAACCCACGTAAAGCCTAAACTGGGGTCACTGGGATTTAACAACCTTACCCATGCTTTGTGTCGTGGATATTGTTGCTACTAGTGCTACCTTCATCGCAGCCCTCATGTCATGGGTCCCGTGTTTTTCTTGTCCATATGTTCAGTCTGCTTTTGCTTTCCTATACATACCTGAACCCCGCATGTCCCACCTTTGCAGTAAGGACGCAGACATGTGCCTTCAACAAATGGGACATAGCTTAGATTCAGATCCACAGGCCAAATAAACTGAAGCAGATTCACCCCGAAAGGCTCCGGGCCCTGGGCGGTGCGCTTTTGCCGGATGACATGGATCCTGGGACGTTGGGAACTATGGGGATCTGACATTTGCAGCACTTCGCATGAGGATTTACAGGGATCTTGTGGTTCATGTAGCATTGAAAGGAGGAGTTAAGGGTCGGGTCGCAGTGTTGGTTTGCCATTTGCAGTTTTTGGATGACCGAGAACCTGCTGGAGATCTACCATGGCTCCCCACTGCGTGCTTGTTATTTCCTCATGGGGAAATGAATCACTGGGAGCGGGTTCACACCAGAGGTACGGGCTAGACTTCCCGGATCCAGGCAAGCTAAGCCCCGAACTCTCACTCCCCTCTGTAGGTCCTCCAGCCATTCGGGGGCGATTTCCCCAAGAATTCTTGCACAGCTCCCTTACCTTCCCAAGATTATGCAAGATTCAGCCGAGGAGAGCATCTTCATTCCCTCGCACCTGCGGGTGCTGCATGTAGACTCCGAGCCCATGTTTGCTCGTGGTTCGCCGCTTGCCTTTGTACTAGGAATAGGCTAGGGCATCTCAAGTAGACCCCCACCGCAATTACTATTGGTAATACAGAATACAGCCACAAAGTGGCCTTGGTTCAGGTTGTTGGAATTGGTATAGTTTAGCTGGCTTGAAGGTCCCTGGGTAGTTACAAGCGGCTTATGAGTAGGGCAATGGTCTTGGCGTTTATCTAGTCACTCTAGTCGAGCCCAGGATCAAATACCTATAGCTCCCTATGGATCTGCCTTTAGACCTAGACCCTCCTCCTGCCCTCTATTAGGGCCTAAGTACCTACTATTAGGGACCATATATCCCCAATTAAGGGTACAAGGAGGGTCCTGGGATTTGAACATCTTGACCATGTGGTCGTTGCTGGCCTCCTCCATTTTCGACCAAGGCTTTTCGACAACCTGATCTTCGGAGTCAAGCCAAACGACCCAGATGCGCCACTCTGTGACAAAGTCCACGGTTGCAGTTTCGTTACGTAGGGCTAGATTGCTAGATGCCCCGCCTCGTCTCACACTACATACTGCACCGACCTGGCTGCGGTGAGGTGTTTTGTGCTCTTGTAATTAATTCAAGGCACGAGAACTGTTACTAGACAGTCGGAGGGGAAGGCTTCAATAGTTTGATATGTCCAATGCTGAATTTCAGGGTTAAGAAGAGGCCAATGCAACAAATTTCGATCCATTTCAGATTTCAGTAAGATCTGTTTGCATTCTGCCGGGCGGTAAGGGGTGAATGTTTTCCTTCAACATGGCAGTTGCATAAAAAAAGGCTTCTGACAGTTCCCACAAACCCTTCTTTCTACATTCCGTCGACCCCATCCGCAGAATCTCAGCAAAGTTCGAACATTGGGTAATGGAAAAGAAAATGGAAACCCTAGGTCCCTTTAAAGGGGTATATAGGGTTATAGGGGTTATATTGGGGTTGGGTTTTATAGTATATTTACCAAAAAACCGAGGTCATCGGATCGCGTCTTCCAGATCTGTGACATGCTCGAGATACCCGAGGAGGGTCAAGTAGGAACTGGGAGCCATAAGGTCTGCTATGCGCTACCTGGGAAGGCTATGGCTATATATACATATATACATATATACATAGAGAGAGAGAGAGAGAGAGAGAGGGAGATAGAGGGGTATATTGGGATAATGGAAAAGAAAATGGAAACTACGATTTAGCGGTCAACGAAAGTATAGGGAAATCCGAGAGAATTTCACCATGTTTTTGGGCTACTGACTTCGTAGGGATTGTTGCCTGGATCTGTTGCAAGTTGATTACTGCTGGCTTTAGGCTTTAGGGTCACCTTGTCCCTTCAAAAGGATGATAAGACGGATGCCAATATCGGAACAGGCAAAACGTACACTTTGTTTACAAGGCTGAGAAGATTGAATGATTGCCAGTCTCAGGCATTTGCAATCCTCATATAATTATTGTACAATATACCTCAAAACGACATTAAAAATTATACAAGCGCCTACATTATTAAATCCCAAGCCGAACTCTTGCGAGCTATTTGGGTGACAGCTCTTGCTTGAGACCTGTCTCTGTGGCCAAGGCAATTCAATAGCTACGTGCTGGAGACTAGGGGAGCACCTTGCTTTTTTGGGTCAGGGCGGTACACCTAAGACCTGCAGCTTTTGGGACCTTCCATAATTTCAGGAAGAAATGAGTTCTTGCTCGGTCCGTTGAAAATTCGGGCTATCTCTGAAACAACCTGAGCCATGGTTGAGTCTTCAACCTCAAGACCCCATAAGGCCAAAACTTGGGCGCTGCATCCCAACATCCCTTAGCCCGGCCGCCTGCATAAGTCGCTAAATCCCAAGCTCCAAACTTGAAGCCCCACACCCCTGGACCCTAATCCCTTGTTCTTAGAACCCCTGCGAGTCCTAAGACTGCAGCAGGATATCGAGGAACAGCCCTGGACCTGAAACCCTGTAAGCCTGAACCCAAAAAGCCTTAAACCTTAAACCCTGCAACCCTACACTCTGAAACCTTAAAACTTTCATTTACGCCTGCTGCAGAATGTCATGGAGTGGGTGCGGGCAAAGTCAGTCCTGGACTGGACCCGCGTGCTTTCTTACTCGGAGAAACAGCGACACGGTGGCAGTGGAGTTTAGGGTTTAAGGTCTATAGGGTTCAGGAAAAACGCGTCAGGGGTTTGAAGCCTTTAGGTAAGAGCTATAGGCGAACAGAGGCTAAGGGCTTCGCAGGAGGTAGGTTACCGTCAACAACTTGTTGCAGCCACAGTTGCAAGGTAGGTATCACAAACGGGCTATAGCCCCCCTTAAGTAGATAGAATATGAGGTATATCGTGATCTTATTATAATGTACCCAAAACCATATTTTATCTACTTGGGGGGGCTGTGGGTTGGGGCTGCAAGCACGGGGGAATTCTATGCCATAAGGGAAGTAGTGGCTGCTGCATGGCTGACAGATGCTGGAAAGATGTACCTCTGAGATTGTCTAGGTCCCTTGCATTCACTTTCCATACAAAATTTAAAGACATGTCAGATCGTCATCCTCCAGGGGGTTTTCAACTCAACCAAGTCAACATCTAAACTTAAACCCAACATCAATTTGAAGGTCCTGGGTAGACTCAAAGCACGTCTTGAAGCCCTCTCATCTCCATGCATCAAACGCAGAGCTACACAGATCAACGCTTCAACTCAAGCCCGAAAGAGCTGTCTTCTCCACCGCCACACACTGGTACCCGACGCATTTCAACTTACTCTGGACCTGAAACCCTAAACCCTGAAACCCAAGGCCCTAAGCCCTACGACCCTCAACGCGGGAAACATCCCAATCTCAAGAGGAAACTCTCCTTGGCACGGGCTGCGCGCGCCTGAGGGGGACTCGGGGATAGCTTTACTAGGCACCACCTGACCTCACCCCAAATGTTTAGGGTTGAGGTTTTAGGGACTGAGCTCTTCAAAAGGGGGTCTGCTGGGGAGTATTACAGGGTACTCAGGGGGATACTAGGAGTTTAGACTATGGCTCAAATGGTCGTTTGGGTAGGCGGGGTGCCAACACGACCTCATTTTAGGCTACGGAATTGTTATGACATGTTATGAAACTGTAAGCTTTAGGGCTTAGGAGAGTAAATGTGTTCACGTTTAAGATGTTCTGCACTGTTTGAGAATTAGGGTTTCGTGCTTTTCTGAAGTCTTGAGGCATCCTCAGGTTTTCTTAAGGGTTTTCAGGCCTAGGGCTACAACGGTTTAGGGTTTAGGGACTTTCTGACATGTTCAAAGGTTCGGGGTTTTCTGAAATATATCCAGTTTAAGCAGCGGCTTAGGGGTTTCAGGTTTAAAGGGATCCTTCACGGATAAACGGTCTACAGGGCATCAACATGCTTGGAGGTTGGGTTCCTGTGACCCTCAAGTAACTAACGCGTCACCCTAGCTCAAACAACTTGCAGACCACAGTTTGAAGGGGGGCTTCCGGGAAAAACGGCATGCAGCTG
>CAJNIZ010006033.1:0-13354 GCA_905231905.1 Symbiodinium pilosum
TAAATCCTAAACCCTATAAAGGCCCCTATACCCCAAATCCTATAAACCCTATAAACGCAACATCCTGAAAGGAGATCCCACCTGGTGACATCTGGCCAGCTGCCGCCCAGGTGGCTGAGCGTGTGCTGATGCGACTCGGACGGATTTGGGGCTGGGTTTCCCCAAAAAATCGATCTACCTTGAAAGGGGTTATAGGCGTTATATAGGGGGATATTGGGGGGATAGAGGGGGGATATCGGGTCTAGCGCTTGGGGCTTGTACATAAGTTGGAATGGTATAGGTTTGTGGTGGGGTTCAGGGTGTGGGGTTTATGATTTGGCTGGCGGGTGTAGGTTTCAGGGTTTTGTGGTTGGGGTGCATGCAGGGTGTGGGGCTGATGATTTAGCGGGTTTTGCAGGTTGAGTTCTCAGCCGCCTCCTGCATTCAAGCTTTGGATGTCGTGAATCCTGACCTCGCCGTCTTTCCTTGGGTGGCAATGATCAGCTCCAGCCACACCTTCGAAGCCGAGATTGCTTGCGGCCGTATCAAAGATGACAAAGAGGGCAAGCCTAAGTACGAGGGCAAGCTCATCATTTTCGACTCACGATTTCCCGCCTGGAGTGACAGCTGGATCCATTGTGCCCATGTTATGGTAATTTAGGTTAAGTTCCTGAACAATAATCCAGAAAAGATCAATGAGGCCCTCATCAGCCCCTTGAGTTTCGAGGGTGGGTTATCGTATTCAGTATCGTGTTTAGTATCGTGTTCAAGGTTTTGGGCCCATAAATCAGAGTTTAGGATTTCGTGCCTAGTGATTTATAAGGGCAGTTTCATTAAATTTCATGTCGGGATGTACAGTGCCTATGTTGTATTATCGGAGGCCCCGGTGCCTAAATCATACACCTAGCCAAAAATCCTACACACCCTGCATCCTAAACCTTTCAAATTCCATTTGCTTTACCGTTCCCCCATGCCCCCTATGTAGGATACTCCAGGGAAATGCAATCAAGAAGTGCTAAATCAATGCGGGCTAATATTGTGGTCCTCAATTCATTTTAGGGTTTAGGGTTTAGGGAACAGACTTCAAAAGGAAATTGGTTGTCTCTGCTCACGCCAGCTGAGGGCACCTCCAGTGGCTCGCCTTTTGCCTGACAGGCGGGGCCCCTAAAACCTGAACCCCAAACCCTAAACTTGGTTATAGGTTTATAGGGTTTAGGGTTCTATTGGGGTTATATTGGGTCATATAGGGTTTTATAGGGTTATAGGTTTATAGGGTTTTAAACCCTAAACTCTTAACCTTGAACCCTAACTATCAACCCTGAACCCTCTGCCCTAAACTCGAAACCTTAGACCCTGACCCTCAACTCTACACCCCAAACCCTTTCCCCTGAACCCAAGACTCTCAACCCAAAACCGCATTGGACCGGCCCTAAGGTTGGACCCCAGGATTTGGGAGCGCGTATAGGGTAGTACTGCTAGTACTATTATTCCTATTATGACTATTATAGTCGTGTTATTCCTACAATTAACATAGGGTTCAGGGTTTTAAGGGAATGTTCAGGTTGACATAGGGTAGGTGCTACCTAGACCCCCAGATTTTTCAGAATGACAGTTGCTTGAGCTCCAGGTAGTGGTTTATGTGGGGTGCTGACATCATTATCAGTTCCCGATTTGTGGTCCACTTAAAACCCTTTGAGTTTAGGGTTTCGAGTTTGGGGTTCACGGTTCCGGCTCGCGGCTTAGAGCTTCGGGTGTGGGGCGGCGGCTTGCATAAGGATTCAGCGCTATTCGCTAAGGTTTTAGGGCTTACGGTTAGGGGTTTATGTAGGGATTTAAAGCTAAGCGTTGTGGGCTGAGCGATGTCATGGGTTTATGATGATATATGGATCGGTGTTTAGGTAGCTCAGGATGAGGGCATTATGATTTTGGTCATTCCCTGACAGTAAGTGTTCTAAAAGGGCTTTATTAAGGGGCGAATAGAAATCCTATTCCCTATAGTGGTACCAGTTCCTGTTCGGGGGAATGGCCTTAAAAAATGGCGTAGCAACGCTGCCCGACGGGACGAGCGGCCGGTTCCGCAAGTTTTGATTTGCGCATCTTTATGGTTTAGGGTTTTAGGGTGTATAGGGTTTACGGTTTACCTAAACCTTAAAACCTTCACGGCAAAGAATGTCCACACGAAGATGCTGGCCGCTCGACCATTGGTCAAGTCCCACAGTTTGCACGCCCACGCGGTTTAGGATTTAGGGCGTAGGGTTTAGGATTTAGGGTTTAGGGTTTAGGATTTAGGGTTTAGGATTTAGGGTTTAGGGTTTAGGATGTAGGGCCCAAATCCCTACATTGTAGGGTTTAGGTACCAAAAGTTTGGAGACCTCGGGCTGCGATTTGGGTGCCAAGATATCAGTGGGACAGGGCAGACCCGGGTTCCTAAACCCTAAACCCTAAATAGTAGTTTCCATTTTATTTTCCATTATCCCAATATAACCCCTAGGTACTATAGTAGTTTCCATGTTCTTTTCCATTATGCCCATATACCCCCAATATACTATAGTAGTTTCCATTTGATTTTCCATTATCCCTATATAATCCCGCAAACATACACTCACAATGCTCCAAGCGGGCCAAGGGAACTAGCACAAACCGATCTTGGAAGATTTGAATCAGATGGAAATGGAAAGTCCAATGGAAACTAGGGTTACATAGGGATTATGTAGGGATATATGAGGGCAGGCATGGAAGAGACAATGGAAACGACTAATTAGATTATTGGGGGCTTCATAGACACGACTATAAAATGATCTGTTCTTTCATTCATTCCTTGATGATCTCCTACTCCCTCAGCTAGGTCACGTGTACGGACTTTCTGTATCTTTGGGGTATGGCTTTCATTATACAACTGAAAGAAGGAGCCCTTTTTGGATTCTGGATAAGTAAGCCTGGGCCCTTTAACTAAAGCCTGAATCCCAAGCCAAAGCCTTTGAACACTAAACCCTAAAAACTAAGACCCCCCTAGGTTCAAGCCTCTTGAACCTTTAGGTTTGAAACCCCCCGAACCCGAGGCCACTACACTCTCGACCCCTAAACCCCAATCCCTACACCCTTGACCCTTACTTGGTGGTTCCTGACGTATGCAGTTACAACGGTTCAGAACTAGGAGAACTTTAGTTAAAATCTGCAGGGCGGAATCTCAACATTCACACTTCTCTCTACTCATGCACATTACCCCAATAAGGGGTTCAGTAGTAATTGTAAGAACATATAGGATTCAGGGATTAATTGAGGTAATATAGGAATATTCAAGTAAAAGCCCTTTTGCCATTCGCCAGCACTCTGAAGACCTTCTGCAACCCGAACTCGGACGACCTACATGAGCCATAATCTAAACTCCTTAAAGGGGTTTTTATAAGTGATTATATAGGGGACGATTTATAGGGGTTATTAACGGAGATATTAGGAGTTTAGACTACGGCTCACATCTCTTGGGTCCCCATTACGAGCGCGTGTTGTGTGTGTGTGTGCGCGCGCGCGCGCGTGTGTGTGTGTGTGTGTGCGCTTATGTCTGTACAGTCCACAGAGCTAGGATATTCTCCATGAATCCAATTGGGGAAGAACCCCATGCAGAACACTAATCATGCAAGCCCCAAACCCTGAAACCCCAAACCCACTCACCCTAAACCTAAACCCTAGTCCATTCACCAACAACCCTCCCATCCCAAGAAGCGTTAACAACACTTAGGCCCCATATGGCCCCCCATTTATAAACCCTAATCCCCTAACCCTATGTGTTCTATCACGCCTATATAACCCCTAATTTGGGTAATATTCCTATATATCCTAAGTTGGAAGGTAGGGTTCCTAGACCGTAAACCGTAAACCCTGAATCCTAAGAACTAACTAAACCCTATCCAAACCCTAAACCCGCATCAAAACCGAAGGCCTGGAACTTGGGATGCCATGGCCTCGCAGCATGACCAAACCCAGGCACTTGGGCGTCCGCGGGGGGTTTAGGGTTTCGGGATTAGGGATTGTAGGGTTTAGGGTTAAGGGCTTAGGGTTCAGGGCTGGGGGTTTAGAGTTTAGGGTTTTGGGTTTTGGGTCCCTTTGAAGGGGTTCTTTAGGGTGATATAGGGTTGTATGGTATTTTGACGTCACAAGGAATATAGAGGGTTTAATCTCTAGGGTTTCGTTGACCGGGTATATATATATATATACATACACACGCTATAGAGGGCTATGTATGGTTATGTGGGACTATGTCTATGTAAGGTTACGCAGGCATATAGAGGGTTTCGAGATTCGGGGTTTTAATTGAGGGCTTGGTGGTGTTGGGTCTAGGATTTCGGGATTAATTTGGGTGTAAGATTTAGATATCAAGGCTGCGGGTTAATTCAGGACAAGGGTTCAGGGCCCAGAGATTAAGAATTAAAGTGCAGGATTTAGGGTTTAGGCGTTGGAATGCGGGATTTTCAGATTAGGGTTTACTGTTTGGCTCTGGGCAGGCTCCTGGGAGATTAAATATTTTCCCCAATGGCTTCAATGTGCGACATGCTGCTATGGCTCAGCTGTGGTTGGCCAATACCATTCGCTTTGACCCACAGCTGCCTGAGCCGCCAGGCCACTTTCCCATTATGGTGCCTAAACTCAGCTAGGTCTTGGTCAGCGGCGCAATCTTTTCTCAACCCACCGTCCAAGCCTGTAGCGGCCCTGGAATCAGGGAGTTTGGCGCAAAAATCTGCCTAACGGAAGCCTAACAATGTCCTCAGGAGCCAAGGGGTTGCGGAGGTCTCCGGCCCTGAGGGTTTGGGAGGCCCCTGTGATGCCGCGGAGGCATCCTGTGTCAATGGTCTTCCACTCGGGAATGCCAACGCAGTGTGCTGCTGGGACATGCAGAATAACAGATCTGGCCATGTCATGAACAAGTCGCCTTCAGGATCAAGTTCAAGAGGGCTCCCAGGTCCGTCGTCTTGTTTTTGCGCGCCAATCGTCTGCAATCTAAGGCAGGAAACTGAGACTTCATACATAGAAGCGAACCTATCAACATCGATAGAATCAAATAAGCCATTCTGCAATGGCGTGCTAACCAAGCCAGGATGTAAAGCTTTGGGGCGTGGAACGGGCAACAGGCCAACCCAGTTTTCCGGAGCTAAAATGCAATAGTCACGTGATTCTCACATGCTCTCCCGGCCTGTGCAGAAAATTGCTGCAGTAGTGAGTTTCGCATCTCGGAAATTCATCAAAACATTATCAGTCATACGTCGCGCAAGCACCTCAACAATGGCTTTCCTTGTCTGGCAAGCATGCAGACTAGTTCAAGGCTCATTGTCATTATGAACGCCACAGCTATACAAATGATGAGGCAAAGAGGCCATGGTAGGCAGGAAAAGTATCCGAAATGCCCACAGATTTTTTTTTCAGCGTCCTGGAGGGCCCCACGAATACCTGCAGAGAAGCGCGATCGCGGTTCCCCTAGGTATGTTTCAACAAAGGAGTATGGGCAGTGTATGCCTGATTATGGTTGCAGGGATTGTTATTGGATCGGGGTTGATCCGGCTGATCCTGACTTACATTTGCTTGAATCTCTGCCCCTCCAAAGCATGTAATTGTGGGAGACGCAGACCGCTTCCTATACCCTGAATCCTTCATCAATCCATAGAGAGTCCTGAAGCCAGAGAAAATGATTATACGTCCTCGCTTCTACAAGGTTTTTACATATCTTTGAAGCCGTCGCCTTCAAACACAGAGGCCGTAATCCTGAAACTTAAAACTTAAATCCTGAACCGTCAACCATTCTCGAGGCGCAAAGCCCTAAATCAAGGCCTTCAAAGCCAATCCCTAACCCTTGCCCTTATCTCCAAACTCTTTGAGAGGCGCAACAAGAGGCTCCCAAAGAAGAGCCCGAGCAGCAGCTTGAGTCGGTTCAGTCCGTCAAAGAGATTTGCACACTCCTCCGCGCGACCATGGAGGCCTCACCAGCGGGATATGCAACAGGTTTGTAGCTGTCTTCGAAGATGTTTCGGAAGCTTTTGGGAGGTTGTTTTGCATGTTTATCATGGCAGCTCCTCCCCAGGAGCTTTAGAACCAGAATTCTACTTAGAACTTCGTAGAATTCTACTTACAGCTTCGTTCAAGGGCCTTTGCAAAGGGTTCAGGAAACAATAGTTTTAACCCGTTGGAGGATTTTTTCCAGCGGCTGTTGTGGGGTTTGGAAGCTTCCTGTGCGTATGTTTGAAGATGTTGGCGTCTTCCTGAGGGGGTACATTTACGGTTTAGGTTTTTAGGGGTTTAGGGGTGGGTGAAGATTTTTGGTTTTAGGCCTTGTTTTTCTTAAGGTGGCAAAAGAGGTCGAAGGGTTACCCCTCACCCCCACAACAAGATGCCGTGCATTCCGTGGGTCATTATTGGACATACTTTCCTGTTTTTCAAATGTCAGTGCACTAGTTGTAGTATCCTTATGAAGCATTCTTCGCTTTTGTTATACGTATAACCACTGTCATTTTACTAGTAGGTCCGGGCGGACTAGAGCCAAAACTTTATAAGAAGATACAACGCTTGGGTGATTCCCCCTTGCAGTAACAGTCGTCAAAGGACTACTACTATAACTCTAGACAAAGGTAGAAGCGTGAAGAAGCAACCATACCACTCCCCTAAGACCTGTATGCAATTGTAGTATAATGGGCCCGAAACCCTACTTTACCCTTTCGGCCCCTGCATACAATCCGCATAAACCCTTATATGCAGGAAAGTTCTATTGCAAACAATGTAGTAGTTTCCATTGAATTTTCCATTAATACATAACCATGATATAGAGTTTGATAAGTTACAAAGTTCAGTAGTCTGAATTTCCTCCCATTCAGATGCGCAACTCCCGTGCGTGTATAGACTAAATAATGTAGGAGGCCTTCAGGTTCTCTTCCATTCATGCACATGACCCCATGTTCTCACTAGGCCCCCTTGCGCTACATCAGAAAGCCTAAGTCCTAGACCTTGAAGCTCAATAGCTTGCGTTTCCTTATTCCTTGCTATACACAACCCCTACGTGACAACATTCTATACGTACAATGTTTACGTGATATGGTAGCTTCAATTTTCTCTTTATCTGCAATATCTCCGCCCTCCCGTGTGTTCTGAATCCGAAAACCTAAACCCTGAACCCCTCAGCCCTAAATCCTAAACCCTAAGCCCTGAACCCCAAAACCCCAAACCCTACGCCCTAAACCCTTAGACCCCTTTGCCAGGCTTTTTCAGGCCTAGCTGAGAAGCTTAGTCCTCCAAGTCCGTCGCTCCCAGCCAAAGAGGACCCAGCGGTGTTCTTGTTTTGCGGTTTTTTTTGGGTAGGTTCCTGGGATATTTTGGGGTTGAGGGTTAATGGAAAACTGGTTATATAGGGATAATGGAAAAGAACATGGAAACTGCTATTCGGGTTATTATCATTATTGGTTTTAAGTATCATTAACTGGGTAGGCTCCTTGGATATTTAATATTTTCCCTAATGGCTTTAATAAGGGACCCATATATATTAATATTTATCAAAGGGTTTTAGGGGCCAACCTTGTTTTTCTTTGGGGTATAAACGGTCGAGGGCTGAGGAGTCAGGGTTTAGGATTTCAGAGTTTAGGATTTAGGGGTTTAGGATCTAGGGCTTAAGATTTAGGTTTAGGATTTAGGTGTAGGGTTCAGCATTTGGTTGTGGGGCTGAGCAGATTCCCAGTGATGGTGTACAAGGGAGCGGCCAGATTCAGGTACATGAGTATCCTAGAAAGGAATTGTGAACCTGTACAGGTGTTCTGGGTGTTGGGGTTATGCCCCTCAAACCTAAAGAGATCTGGAGTTGAGGGCTGGAGGAAGTAAGCCCTTCACCCCAACAATCGTAAATAAATTTGATGGAAGGTTTTGTATTAAGAGGCTGGAAAGGTAATGGAGACTCAAATGGGCAATGGCATGGAAGATATGGACACCTGAATGATGTTGGGGTCAGGGGTTGCACAGAGATTTAAAATGGCAAGATCGTCCTAATGTTACCCCTAAACCATAAGCCCCACACCCTAACATAGAAGGGGCAGAAAGCTGGTTGTTAGGTCGTTTTATTACAAAGGGTGCCGGGAATTATTGAAAAAAGCCTGATGTCATCCCATAAAGCATACAATCCACATGAACCCCGTACATGCAGCAAAGATCTACTGCAAACAATGCATGGGTAATCCAAAGGTAAGGGTACCTGTTTGGGGTCATGTATAGGGGTTATACGGGGAGTATTTAGGGTTTAGTGTTTCGCAAGATTAGGGGTACCTGTTTTTGGGGGTCCCCATTATAAGGACCAGTGTATTTTGGGGTGTGTTTCCATCTTCTTCTTTTCCATTCATAAATAACGCTTATACATAGTTTGATAAGTTACACAGTGTAGTAGTCTGAACTCCTTTCCGCTCAGATGCACAACTCCAGTGCGCATATAAACTGAGTAACGTATTAGGCTTCAGGTTCTTTTCCATTAGCCACGAGCCCCATGCTCTCACTAGGCACTCTTAGCCCTAAATCGCAAGGCTTGAATCCTAAACCCTAAAGTCCAATGGCTTGCGTTTCCTGATTCCTTCCTTTACACACCGCCCATGTTACAACATCACATACATACAACCTTTACATGATATCGTAGCTTCAATTCTTTTTCGTTTGATCTGCAATATCTCCGCCATCCCATCCGAAAACCTAAGCCCTGAATCCTTAAATCTGAACCCTAAGCCCTAAACCCTAAACCCTTAGACCCCTTTGCCAGGCTTTTTCAGGCCTAGCTGAGAAGCTTAGTCCTCCAAGTCCGTCGCTCCCAGCCAAAGAGGACCCAGCGGCGTTCTTAATGGGGGTATAGGGTTTAGGGTTAAGGGTTAAGGGTAGATAGGGGCATATTGGGGGTAGATTATAGGGGTAAAAAAGGTCGAGGGCTTAGGGTTTAAAGTTTAGGATCAGAGTTTAGGATTGAGGGGCTTTGGATTAGGCTTTAGGATTGTACGACTTATGTTTAGGGTTTAAGGGTGTAGGATTTTGAGTTGGTTCTAGGGCCTGGGTACAACAGAGCAGTCATGTTCAGGTACATGAGTATCAGATAAATAGACTAGAAACCTGTACAGATTTTCTGGGCTTTTGGGGGTTGAGACCCAACGCCTAAGCCCTAAAACTGGTTTTGGAGATCTGGAGGTCAAGGCTGGAGCAAGTAGCCCCTTCGCCCAAATCATCGTACATAGTTTTGATGAAAGATACACGGTTTAGTTTTAGGGTGTAGGGTTTAGGGTTTGAAAGACAATGGATACTCAAATGAGCAATCGCATGAAAATGACATGGCAGCTGAGATGATGTAGGAGATAGCAGTTGGAGAGGGATGCAATGGCGAGATAGTCCCAATATGGTACCATTATGCAGAGAGAGGGGAAAGCTTGTTGTGGGTGTAGAGTTTTGTTCAAATGGTGAGGGGATCACTGAAAAGCCTGGTGCAACCCTTCAAACAAGGATGCCAAACAATTTGAAACCGCAATCCCTAACCCCCAAAACCGAACATCTCAAAAAACAACAAGTATTCAATACATGGACCCCCCCAACCAAGTAAGGGTGACTATACGGGATAATGGTAATTTCTATTAGGGTCCTCTTGTATACCTGTTAGACCACTGAAAGTATTCATTTGCGAGCTGGACAGAGATGGCAGTCGTCTATCATGCACAAGGCCGCAACCTCTATTATAGTATATTATTCTAGTATACTATAGTACATTATAGTACATTATAGTATATCATAGTATATTATACTATATTATAGTATATTCTAGGATATTCTAGTATTTTATAGTACATTAGTATGTTATAGTATATTATAGTATATTCTTATAGTATATTTTAGTACATTATAGTAGTATATTATAGTATAGTACATTATAGTATATTATAGTATATTCTAGTATGTTATAATTAATACCCCCCCCCCCTTTCCAGCAATAGGTGCCAAAATCCAGATGTTGTGGCTGCTAATCGCCTATGCCAAAATGGACAAACCCTATATGAGCTATAGTCTAGCTCCTTAAAGCGGGTGAAATAGGGGAATATATAGGGGCGTACTATAGTGGTTATTAAGGGGGATACTAGGAGTTTAGACACTGGCTCATATGGAGGAGTTGGGCAGGCAAATTGACACATGGGCGCCAGCCCATGAAGACAACCCGGGCGGTGAAAACCAATCCGCCTTCACGTGAATGGCTAGTGGTTTAGGGTTTAGAGTATAAGTCTGAGTAATTGCCAACTGGTTTAGTTATTTTACCTCCAATGATGGAGAACCAAGAGGAAAAGAACATGGACATGTAAATGGACGTAGGGGTTATATAGTGCTGTATAGGGATCATTACCCAGATTCTGGTCCTAGAATCCTTTTATATTATTAGGGTACTTACCTGACAAGCGGATGTGGATAATTATTTTAGGCCCTGAACCCTTCAAACCCTAAACCTTAAACCCTTCCTGAGCAGGCCGGGGGTATACCGTTGCACACCTGCCCAGTAAACACTGTTTAAAGGTATTGGGGCTTAGGCAGTATATGGGGGCGCTGACAAAATTTCCAGAATCCCTTGCTGCTAGGGTGGGAGAATACGCTAATAGGTAGCATAAGAGGTGCTCGGAGAACTGACAACATCTTCTTGCATGTCCGACGCCATTGCATCCATTCCAAGAAAGCCATGAAATAGTCGTTTCCCAAGATATGGGACCCCAGTAAGGCCCCAAAACAATAGAATCCTCATTATAGGGACCCCTCAAAACCTACCTAAACCCTAAATCCCCAACCCAAAAACCCTAAACCCTGGAAAACACCCACGTCGTTGCAGGAGGTTAGATCGCCAACGGGTGGAGAGCCGGCACAGTGCCGAGTCTACGGAACCATCCGTGCTCGTGCCGGGCTCGCACTTGCCGTTTTGGTCGCTTCTTTTAAGGGTCCAAGGACCCAAATAATAGGGCTTTAGGGCCCAAATACCCTTTATAGTCTAGTATTTGGGCCCTAAAACCCCATTATTTGGGTCCTTGGACCCTTAGGGTGAGGGTTTAGACTTTAGGGTTTGGGGCTCAGGGATCCCTTTCCCCCTTACATTAAAACCCTGAGGCCCCCTTGATCTTTACTATACAGAATTGGGAATATTTGATACTAGCGGGCGGGGGGTTTAAATACAAAGGGGAGTGATTAGGTTTAGAGTGGAGCATATTTGTTTAGGGTCTGGGGCTTCGGGAGCATTACCTCAACAAGGGAGGCTTACATGTAGAAGAAAATGGAATGGACATCAGGGCTATATGGGGAGTAGTATAGGAAGTATCCCCCCTAATATTTAGAGCCACCCACCCCCTAATATGTGTTTACCTCAAGGTTTGGTTTGGATGACGTCGCACTGTAGCATCCTGACTTCCTCGAAACCTAAGCCCTTACAACCCCCCTTAAGTAGATAGAATATGGATTATATTGCGATCTTATTATAATATACCCAAAGCCATATCCTATCTACTTAAGGGGGACTATAACCAGGAAACCCTCAACGTGGCCCTCAAGTCTTTGGTGATGGTAGCTGGGCATCATCTTCAATCCCAGACCCTAGACGCCTAAGGCTCCAAGTACCTAATAAGCAGATACTCACCCAGAACCTAATAAGCAGATGCTCACCCCAAACCTGTAATAGTAGAAGTACTTACTAAGCAGATACTCACCCAAAACCTGTATTAGTATGATTATTCGAATCCCAAGCACGTAGGTACCTAGTACTTAGACTTGTCGGAAGTCAAACCCTAAAGCCCTAATACTATAAAACGATTAACTGACCTCAAATCCTGAGCCCTCAACTTTAGGGTTTAGGGATTTGGGTCTAGGGGCCCAAGCCCTACGTCCTAAACCCTAAATCATACACGCTAAGCCCCAAACCTTTGTTTGCCGCTGTTAAAGAAGCAAGGCACCCAAGATGGGGAGGAGTACATGGCGCCTCGGCTCTCACGGTGGGGCTTTTGACGGATAAGCTAGGGATGTATATAGGGTGTTATTGGGACGTCGAAGGGGCATGTAGAGATGTTACACCCATAATGCAGAATCAAATGGACGAGTAAAGGAAAATTTAATGGACATCAGGGTCAATTTCAGGGTTTTGGGGCCTTGGAGCGCAGGTGAGAGTTTTAATGTACTAGTGCTACGCAAGTGTAGTTTTTGAAGGCTGAGGTTGAAGTTTCAGACTCTTTGGATTAAGTGTAAGGTGAAGAGCCAAGTGTAGGGCTAAGGGTTTCGGAGGTAAACCCTAACCCGCTGTAAGGCTTTTGAGACTTTTCTAGGGCTCTCTCTTGCAGTGGTGTTTTTGTGGTTTAAGGTTTTTTGCGCGATGATTGGCCTCCAAATTTGTGTTTTTCCATTGTGGGCGCAGGATCAAAGGAGCACTTTTTCTTCCCAGACTACTGGGGTCATAGTCTTTTGGGGTTCATCAGATAAATGTAAAGGGGTGCGGGGAGCGTAGACTTGTAAGCCTTGTGCTTGGACGTTTGAGTTCAGTGTTTTGGTTTGTTCAGTTTGTTGAGGTTTGAAACATGGCAGACAGACCCTAAGCCGTGAATCCTGTACTAGCCCAAAGGGGTCCATGTAGCTATATGGTATATACCTGGGCTCTAAAGTAGGTATGAGGAAGCCGCTTTGGACCCCAAATCTATACTATATACTATATACCTACATACACCGTTTGAGCAGCAAGCTGATGTTGCTATCCGTTGGTCGTATGCAAATGCAGCCTCGATTTTGCTAACTGTCTCCAGGATCAAGCCTTCACACGCTAGCAGTTCCAAAAAGGGATAACTGTGAGTATGTTAAAGCGCCTCAGAGAGATTCGCACAAATTGTCCCTGTATTGAGGCTGCCTTTAAGGCACCATTCCGAAGAGCAGCAAGGCCATGTTTCATGCTCTTGCCCAAAATCACTTGCGATGAAGCACTGAAGCCCTTAAGCTCTTAACCCTGCATCCCGAAACTCACTCAGAAAGCCCATTGTTTTATCCAATCTTCCAGGGTACAGGGTTGTTTAAGGCTGACCTCTCGAGTGTGTCTACTTCATGGAAAGAGTGATTTGGCCTGCGCCGCCATGATCAGTTCCATCCCACAGGGCAACTTCACGTGTTGAAATCAGCCGCCATTCCGCCTCCCCGAGCATAAAGATCAGGCCGGATGGTGCGCGTTGGTTTTGATGGCAGGCATTGTTATTGAAGCCCAGCACAGGAGAGATTGCTATTGGCGTTGCATGCGTAATTGTAAACGCTAGCGCGCGCCCGCCTCAGCTGGCGGGGCTTCCCAATGAAGGAACATGTAATTATAGGTATACAGGTAATTAAGTTAGGTATA
>CAJNIZ010006034.1:0-17988 GCA_905231905.1 Symbiodinium pilosum
TAAGGGTTTAAGCTTTAGGGCCTTGAATGGTTTCAGGAGACCACTTCTTCTCCCCGAGGCAGCCATGAGCCGCTGTGCGGTGCGGTCGCGAGGGGTCACGGGTTACGTATGGGCCTATTACTATTACTATTACTATTACTATTACTATTACTATTATTATCATTACTATTACTATTACTATTACTATTACTATTACTATTACTATTACTATTACTATTATTATCACTACTATTACTATTACTATTACTATTACTATTACTATTATTATTATTATCATTACTATTATGATGAGCATTAGTATTCTTATTACTATTGCTATTACTATTGTTATGGTTATTACAGTTATTGTCGAACGTGGAATGGTTTACCAAACAGCAAGTGCCCAAGGTCCTGTGGAGTCATGGCAGCCTGGTTTGGTGCGCCGATTGGTTTCGTGCATAGCCACTGAAAATCAGCAAGGTGCTGCGGAGTCCCGCCAGCCTGGCTTGAACTACGGGTCTAGTGCACAGCCAGTGAAAACATCAGGATTTAGTCCTTAGTTCGCGACTTTTTTGGTTTTGGGTCGGCGGACTGAGCCGGAGGCTCCTCAAGTCCGGCCTGGCCGTCATGGCCCAGTGCGGATGCATGCCTAGCTAAGCTATGCTTACACTAGGTGACGCCCATGCCACCCCAGGCCTTGGGTCGTGTTTCTGGGGAGTAAAAATTCTAGACGTTTTGTTTTTTGGAGGCGTTTTTGAGGCCTCCGCCTCCGCTTCGCAGGGTTTGGAGCAATGTTTTTCGGGGCATCATCAGCACGATTGGGCCTTCATCCCTCACTTTCGGACACCTCAGCATAGGGTTTTGGGGGCATCTTGGCACCTCATATGAGCTATAGTCTAAACTCCTAGTATCCCCCTTAATAACTCCTATAGTAGTCCCCTATATAATCCCCAATAAAAATTCCCCTTTAAGGAGTTTAGACTATAGCTCATATTGCGGCGTCAATAACGAAACTTTTGTGGCTCCTAAAGTAGGATTTTGCACCACTTTAGCTTATCAAAAGACTTTAGAATGTTGCTTCTGACTTTAAAGTACTTGTGCGCTGGAACATGGTCAGCCTACGCAGGGAGCCATGTTCAAAGCCGTTTTTGATAGCTTGTCTTGGGTTTGTTGAGCCCTCCTGGTCCCAATTAAGCCAAAGCAGGGTCCCAATTGTGCTCTAGGGGTTTAGGGTTTAAGGTTTTAGGGTTTTAGGGTTTTAGGGTTTAGGGTTTGGGGTCTAGGGTTTAGTGTTTAGGGTTATGGCTCATATACCCTTACTTCGAGGTTCAGGGGACTTAATCGCTACTTACAGCTGGGCTCATAACGCCACTCATAGTTGGGTAAACCCTACAAGACCTTTTGGGGGTTTTTAAGCAGGGTTATAATAAGCCCTGTCTAAGTAGTTCCTAAGTTACATGACCCCTGAGCCGTACACCCTAAACTCTATCCATATGACTATCTTAAAAGGGACCCTAAAGCCTAAACCTTATGACTAAATCCCATGAACTTCCAAGTAGGGAAGTCGAGTCAAGTGCGGGGCCGGGCCGTCATGCCTGTAGCTGGCAATACGAATCCCTAAAGCGCCAAGTACCCAAATACTGAAGTCCCTTCTCAGAGGGCTCAAATGGCGGTATAGGAAACAAGCCACAACATCATGGAGTATATACTAGGGGTCCTTCAACCCACCTACCCTCATCCCACCTTTTGAGCTCCCTGACCTTCACAGGCGTGATACATCTGGGGCTAAGGATTTAGGGTAACTTTAAGGGCCAGGTGCCCAAATTTTAAGCCCAAAATCCGCTTTACATTAGGCATTTGGGACCTACAACCCCATTAATTGGGTACTTAGACCCTAACAGAAAAGCCAAACCCTAAACCCTAAGGGTACTTTCATTCCGGCCCAATCTGAGGAGCTAGCTTGAAGTTTTAAGTGCTGCGGGACGTCTGGAGCCGGACTAGATTGCCCCGCGCAGCGTCAGAATGCGTCAGACATGTCTGGGAAAACGTTTAATAAACCCTCTAAAGGGACCCCAGAATAGGAGACCACATTTTGCCACTACTCCCATGTCAACTCCAGCGGCAAAGCCCGGCAAGCCGCAGAATCTCGAGATTCGGGGCCTGCGAATGGTTCAAGGCTTTAAGTTTAGTGTTTAGGTTTTAGGGATTAAGTTTAAGCCAGGGGTTTAGGGTTTAGGGTTTAAGTTTGAGGGTTTGGGTTTTAGTGCTTACGTTTAATTAAGGGTTTAGGGTTTTGGGTTTAAGTTTGAGGGTTAGGTTTTTGGATTTAAGCCTGAGGGTCTAGCATTAAAAAAAGGTCATAAAGTATCTGAGGATTGTCTGGGGTTATCCTATCTGCCCTCAAGCCGTCCAAAAAGATAACTTTTGCTCTTTAGCGGGCAGGTCATGAGCAGCAACACCCAACCCTAAAAACCTAAACCCTCAAACCTAGACCTACACTTGCCTTTCCACTACAGACCAGCAGAACTCGTAAATCGAGATCCTGTACACCACGGCATGCCCTAGCCAATCTCTGGCCAGGCGACTAGACCGACCAATAAAGTCCCTGACCGCTAAGCTGAACATTTAGGATTTACAGTTTAGGGGTATCAACCATGGTTTAACCTTTGCTCTGTCCCATGTGACGCACTCCCCCCTGCAATCTCTGTAGCTCTCTCTGGCTCCACAAAAACCATGTGTAGGTATTCCACAAATCGGGATCCCCATATAAAACATCAAAACACATCGCTCTTACAAAGACGCCAGCTTAGTCCAACTCTGCCGAAAAGCAGTGTGACCTCCACTTTACATCCACGACCCACATAAAGGGACCCTTGCTCTTGACAAACCTGCTAAACCTTTGACAGTTGCCGTAACCCTACTCCGTAAACCCTTCTGTCCGAAGCCATGTTGTCAGCTATCCTTGCATACATCCCCTGCACCATCTCCACGGCCCGAACCCAACTATGCTAAACCCTCAACCCTGAAAACAACATCATCAAACCATAAACCCCTCAACCCTAGAACACTGAAAAAAATGTCCCAACATACCCTCGATGCAGCCTATATGCCTCCATGAAAGGGACCCTCAGGTTCGAAAATTCAACATCTCAAGTCAGCAGCAAGCTTTTGCTGGTAGATGAACCAAGCAACATTATGCGTCTTATGAGGTACTAAAACACAAGAGAAAGCGGCTATAATCTTACTCTTTATTGGCCACTCTAAGCTCTCCAATTACACTGATACGGTGCATTAAATAACTGCCATCATCATTCCGAGGTCTATTTGTGGTGCCCTAATCAATACTGACAGGAATCTAGGACCATAATTTTGGTAATTATCCCCATACAACCCATATAACCCAGTCTCCATTTCCTGCTTCGTTTTCTTTTCCACCTGCTGCTCCGCTGTTGTCTTCAAAACCTGCCTGTAGAACCCCCCTACAGCACCCTTTAAAGGAGACCTAAACTCCAAATGAGGTAGTGGTCCTCACCCCTCCCATTCCTATATCAAACCCTAGAAAGGCCCTTACAGCCTACACCCCCTAAACCCCAAAAAGTCCCCATATGAACCTCTCATCTATACCCTATACAGTACCCCTATATACCCCAGAACCCTACATATCCCTACGTAACCTAATACACCCCGACGTATCCCCATAAATTCCCACATAGCCACCCTAAGCGCTAAACATTAATCCCTAAACCGTAAATCTCACGGTAAACCCTAATCCCCCAACCCCCGAAATTTTGTTCCCTAAACCCTGAACCCTAATCCCTAAATTTTCAGCCCTCATCCCTAATCCCTAAACTTTAACCCCTAAACCCGAATCCCTAAACTTTAATCCCTACTCCCTAACCCTTAAACTTTTAACACTAGATCCTCATCCCTCAAATCTAAACCCTTAACTTGTGCCACAGCCTCAGACAGGGCCGCCCAGAGCTCTGCATCTTCCAGGGTCGCCTTGAGGGCTCAAGAGATTGTATCTATGTATATATGTATATGTGTAAATATATATATATATATCTGTATGTATTTATGTGTATATGTGTATACAGGTATGCATATGTGTATATATACATGTATGTATGTATGTATGTATGCATGCATGCAGGCATGCATGCATGTATGTATGTATGTATGCATATATGTACATGGTTTTTTGCGGCGCAGGGCTCCAATTGCAAGTTTGGGATGCCAGTTTTGAGTTACAGAGTCCGCGAAACTGAAAGCGCATCTACCTGGTGCTTAGTAACGAATCAAGGACTCGATCTCTAGAGTAGCCTCTGTAAAATGCACCTAGAAATCCCTAGAACCTGTTTCCCAAGTCTTTATCAAGCAAGCTTTCACTAATCCCCTCGCTTAATAACCCTCAATCGTTATTCACGGGGGGAATATGTAGTGGGGGCTTATTACTTGGAGGGTCAAGGGGACGTAGTAAGTAGGTTAATGATGGGTATCATTGGGTCTACTATATGGCTTAAAGTGTACTTCCTAAGCTCCACTGGGCCTTCCATTTCATGTTCCATTTTCCTTTCCATTTAATTCTCGATTATTGTAGCCAAACCCCAAAAAATCCTATGTTTTCCCTACATCACCTTATTCCCTAACCCCAGGCCCTAACCTCCAAATCCTAAATACTATCTCCATGTTCTTTTCCATTCCTTATGAAGTACGACTGACCATGATCCTCCAGTACTACTGGGTTGCTGTCAAGGAGCTTGAATCAAGTTACTACTAAAATAAGAAAACCCTATTCAATTTATACCCATACTATGGCAACTTAAGTTAAGGTCCTTAACAGCAACCCAGTGCGACTAGAGAATAATGAGGATACCCCATTATTTACTGTACACTGTAACTAATAACCTACACCCTAAATCCTAAACACCCATATTATGGCAACAAAATCCCTAAACTCTATATTCCCGGCTAGATCATGGTAACTTAAGGCCTGAACCGCAAGCCCCCCCAAACCCTAAGCCCTTTTTAAGGCCCCTCACAGCATCCCGGCATTAGATCATCCATAGTCTAAACTCCTAGTATCCCCCTTAATACCCCCTATAGTAGTCCCCTATATATTCCCCTTTATAACCCCCTTTAAGGAGTTTAGACCATAGCTCATAATCCCTATAAACCCCTACATAACTCCAGTGTCCATTTCATTTTCCATTTTCTTTTCCATTTGATTCTCCATTATTGGGCTACATATTAAGGAATTTAGACCATAGCTCAGATCCCCCTTAATACCCCCTATAGTAGTCCCCTATATATTCCCCTATATACCCCTAAGCCCTAAAACCTAAACCCGAAACCCTAAACCCCTTTAAGGAATTTAGACCATAGCTCAGACCATCATCCGTTGCAGACGCTGGGCTGCACCATGCTGCGGCAACTCCGTGAACTCGACCACCAGCTCCCGAAGGGTCCTGGTTTAAGGGTTTAAGGGTTGAAGGGTTTAAGGGTTTAAGGGTTTAAGGGTTGAAGGGTTTAAGGGTTTAAGAGTGTAAGGGTTTAAGGGTTTAAAGGTTTCAGGGGTTTAAAGGTTTCAGGGTTTCAGGGTTTAAGGGTTTAAGGGTTCAGGGATGATCCAAGAGTGGATTTGAGGGGTTGGGGATTCAGGGATTAGGGCTCGGTGCGGAGGGTAGAGGTTTACGTGTGATGGGGAATGGGGATGTAAGGGCGTCGCTGTAGTTGTTATAGATTTTTTTAAGCTTCACTTAGTATATAGGGCTCAGAGCTCTCAAGCATGCCTCTTAAAGTTGCGTAACGTTATACGCATCTTACAGGAACGGCATTAGAGTTTATAGGATTGTAAAAATGCATTCGAAAACATGTGAGTTTTGCATGAGGATTGCTCATGGTTTGGTAAAAAGTGTACGGGAACCCTTCTTGTGAGATGCTAAGAGCCACAATGTCGGGGGTACTGCAAAATCAAACACCAACCACACAGCATGGGGATCGGATTTGAACCCTAGAGTAAACTTGCGAGACTTCCGAAATGCAAGGGCTCCTTACCTTGTCATGGGGCATGGTATTAGCCCCTGCTGTATCCGTCTAGAAAAACATGATTTCCAAAGACGACGGATCCCCTTTTTGGAGGTAGTTGAATTGAACTGCGGGCTATGTAGGGTAGCCTGGTTTCTGGAGACTCCCATACCCTATAAGGTAGTTCCTCAAAATAGGGGGACCTACCTAGAGACACCAAAATATTATAGTTACAACAGTCCTTCTTGCAGGGATCCCCGAAAAAGAACCCCTTATTTTGGGAAACCCCCCTAACAGAACCTCAACTTAAATCCCGCACATAACCCGGTAAATCCCTTTCAAGCAGCCCTTAAACCCCATATAACCCTCATGAACCCCCTTTGAAGGACCCTAAACCCTTAACCATATGTAAACCATTGTCGTAGTTTCCATTTTCCGTTATCCCTGTAGAACCCAGTATAGTAGTTTCCATTTTCTTTTCCATCATCCCTATATAACCCTATAACCCTAAACCCTAAACCCCTAAACCCCTAAACCCCTAAACCCCTACCCCTTTAACCCTAAACCCAAAACCCTAAACCCCTAAACCCCTAAACCCCTACCCCTTTAACCCTAAACCCTAAACCCTAAACCCCTAAACCCTAAATCCTAAACCCTAAACCCCTATAACCCTAAACCATTCATACCAGCCTCCGGCAGGCCCGCGCTACACGGGCGAGGGCAGGAGCAGCTGCAGGGGGAAAGCGGAGACCAAGGACCTTTGGAGGTCCGTAGGCTTCGTCTCCATGGGTTTAGGGTTTAGGGTTAAGGGGTTTAGGGGTTTAGGGTTTAGGTCTCCATGGGTTATGTAGGGATAATGGAAAAGAAAATAGGGATAATGGAAAATGGAAACTACGACAATGGTTTACATAGGGCTTAGGGTTTTTGTTCGGGGAGATGTGGGGTTTTAAGGGTTCAAAGGTTTAGGGGTCTAGGGTTCAGGATTTAAGGTTTGGGGTTTAAGGTCCACGGTTTATCAGCTAGGGTTCAGGGGGGTGGTTGGTACTCGGAGGTAGCTGCAAGGATTGCTGGGGCTCGATTGCGGACATTAGGTTCCCAAAGTGATTTTACGACACGTGAATTTCGTGGCTATACCAGATTAAATACCCTACAAGATATAGCGGCTATAAGTAATCCGCTATTGACTCAGCAGTAACTACCCCTGGACCTCCAACCAGGTCAGGCACCAAATAAGTGTTCCCTGCAGGCTGTGCTTTTTGGGTAAGGACGGGTGTAATGGCAATTGGTACAGATCGCCAGCAAGAACTGCGAACAAAACTCAATGTAGGGGCCTCAATCACTGGATTTTGGCTATGCAAAAATACAAGCGGTATGTTGTTCACTGTGGCAGCCCCTTCTGCACCTTCCACCAGCAGCAATCTCAAAATCGATCCGAAGCGAACACTGACTAAATGGTAGAAGGGGGGAGAATCAAGAGCCTTTCCATAGCCTGCCAACTGTAGCCCTTGATCGCACCCCTGTCAGACAAGCGAACATCATTCTCAAAGCATACAATAGGACGAAGTCTTTACACGTGGATCCCAATCACCCTGATTGAGGTTACCCGACTACAAAGGCGGTTGGGGGGCATATCGGAACCAGGTTTGGGGTCAGAACATTCCCTCTGAAAGATTACATGAGCTAGTCTAAACTCCTAGTATCCCCCTTGATAATCCCTATATAAACCCCTATATCACCCATTTTAAGGAATTCAAACTATAGCTTTGGTAACCCCCCACCCTGTAATAATGGTATAATAGGAATATGAGTATCCCTTCTAATCACTATTACAGGGTGGGGGGTCCTCCTAAACTATAGCCCACACTCTGGAAAGGCCTCGAAGCGCCGTAGCCTTTTTTGGGGGGCTAAGGCTTCATAGGGACCCGACAGGTGGGAGTTGTTTTTAGGTCTGCTAAGGTTCGGGTTTAGGGCTTCGGGGTTTAGCGTTTAGGGCTTAGGGCTTAGGGCTTCGGGTTTAGCGTTTAGGGTTTAGGGTTGAGGGTTGAGGGTTGGGCTCAGCCTTCAAATTCAAGGCTACAGTTTACGGATGGCTTGGGAATCATGGCAAAGTAACCATATCACGAAAAGGCTACCCTTGTTCCTGTTGGTCAATTTTGCACAGGAACCCAGACCCCACAAAAAGAGCAAAACAGTACTACTGGGCTGTTTGGATTTTACCTGTCTCCCAAGAGCCCAAGACTTGTGCTCCAGAAATTCTTCAACGTCAACGGGAAAAGGGCGTGAGCGAGTCAGGGCTAGATGTGATGGAAAGGAGTTACCAGGCGGGTACCCTTACAAAAGGCTTATATGAGCCCATTAGGCAGAATCTTGGCAATAATGGATCTAGAAGTAAGGTGTTTCGTCAAAGCCTTTCAATGTAAGCTGTGTGCCCATACCACAGAACGCACACCGTAGAACTGACTTTAACTTGCTGGCTGTTAGTGGGGAATGTAGGAATGGATACCTATCCTATCCTATCCTATAGCAATCCCTACATAACCTCAAATATGGTAGTAGTTCCCATTCTCTTTTCCACTCCTTCATTCTGTAGGTCAATCCCCCTACAGCAATAGCCCCTGAATATGGAGTTAAGAGGGCCGTACCACACCTACAGCAATCCCTTGTGGTACCCGTTACTGGGCGGGGGATTGACCCAATTCATTCGCTGGCAACAACCAGCCAGGTAAAGGCCACATAAGAATCAAGTGGCTCGAAGTGAGGCCGGAGCAGCCAGCCCGGGCTTTAGGGTTTACGGTTTAGGATTTCAGCGTTTAGGGCTTAGGGTTTAGGATTCCAAGGTTCCCGAAATTGTGTAACACTATGAATCTGCTCCGTTGGCCCAGCAGGCTTTCCATCTCCCGAAAATAGAGCTCGTATACATATACGGTAGTTTCCCGAAAGAGGCTGTTCGTTCAGGGTGTAGGGCTTCGGTCTTTCCCGTGACAGCACTAGTTAAAACACAAGTTGATAATGTTTGTAATAACTTGTTAAACAAACCCCTTTAAGGATATAATCCCCCTTAAGTAGATATAATAAGCTTCCCATATACCCCATATTCTATCTACTTAAGGGGGACTATAGTTCCAGGGAGAGGAAACAACAAGACCTAGCTTAAGCTTGGCATTCTGCGAGGTATAGTTGGCAGGAACCGTTCAGACTCTTATGACTCCGGTATGGATACTTCGATGACTACCAGTACAACAGCAATTTCCAATTTGTTGCTGCTACTACTTCTGCTACTGCTACTACTACTACTACTACCACCATCACCACCAACACTGGTGCTGTGTCTAGTCCTCGCACTCCAACTTATACCTCTACTTCAAAGTCTACTTCTACATGCTCTCAAAGCCACCACCACTTTCCACGCCTCCTGCAGTGATTCTTCTTCATCTCTAAACCCCTCACATTTAGACTCTAGCTCGTTTGGGGAAGCTCATGGGGGTTATGGGCGGCTTGTTCTATTTATGAGCTTATGAACTTAACTTCCACCCCTGTGAGTCCTAAACCCTAAGCTACCCTAAACCCCTAAACCCTAAGCTTCCCTAAACCCTACACTAGATCCTCCCAGGAGTTTGGGTGGATTGTAGCCCGGCCTGGGCGCCGAGATGTCCTCCAGAGCCTCAGCGACATCCCCGAGAGCCTCGACCCAGCGCTCCTCGCTGAAAGGGGCTCTGGATTTGCGGTTCAGGGTGCGTAAGGTTTAGGGTTTAGGGCTAAGAGTTTAGATTATTGACAACCTCAGCAACACATTATTTCAATTGTTTCTATAGAATCCCCAATGAGGTCCCTGGGTTTGAGCTTTAGGGTTTAGGGTTTAGGGTAAGGTCCCTCGAGTACGCCTATTTTGAGAAGACTCCCCAAACGTCTCATACTTGGCATGACCCTGACAGAGGCTGGCAATCATGAGCTTCACATGAGCTACACTCAAAAGTCCCCCTACAGTTAATGAACATGGGTTCCTATAAGGGGATACCTAAACCCCAGACCCTAAACCCTAAATTCCTAAACCCTAAATACATTAGAGACTATATCAAAGGGACCCCGAGGTTCATTCTTAATGGTTCGTTGGTAACCCTAGTATCGACAGTAGCTCACGTAAACCACTGTATAACCCCAGTTTCCATTTGATCTTCCGTTGTCTCTTCAATTTGATTCTCCACTATTGGGGTAATATGCCTAAACCTAGACCCTAAACCTTTGATGGTCTCTTGGTAACCCTAATCTTGGCAGAAGCTCACATGAAAGACTGGGTTTAGGAAAAACGGAAACTCAGATGGAACTGAAAATTGAAAATGGAATTGACAATAGGGTCATACAAGGGCTTCATAAGGATACCTACCAATTCTAGGGCCAGCAGTGTTTGAGGGTTTTAGGGTTTAAGGCTTCTAGACGATGTTTGGGCTTTTGGCGGGCTTTGAGGGTTTTGGGCTTCTAGAGGGTTTTAGGGTATCCAAGGTTTGGGGCAGGGGCTCTGTCTTCACACTTTTGGCATATAACCCCATTATATACCCGATTATAGTAGTTTGCATTTTCTTTTCCATTATCCCTATATTACCCCAAGGTTCCCACATAACTCCTATATAACTGCGGCGGGTGGAATAATTGTGGGTGAGTGGGGGGATGTCTTTCGAGAAAGCCCTGGGGCTGCAAAGCCAAAGCGCTTTCACAGCTTCCTTAATACTTATAGCCCCACACTACCTTTAAGTAGGGTTTATAGGGATTTTGAGATTAGGGATAATGGAAAAGAAAATGGAAACTACTATAGTATATTGGGTTTATATTGGGTTTACAGTCCCCTCAAGTAGATAGAATATTCAAATGGCTCTGGGTATATTGTAAGATATCCATATACCCCATTTCGATCTACTTAAGGGGGACTATATGTTCGCCGCTTTCATCACAGAACTGCCTGGGTGCCTGCAATGTGCACCCAAGCTAAAACCACCCAATGTCCGCATACCCCCAATCATGCCGGACTTTACGGAGCTCCACGGTATGCCATGCCCAGCATGATAAAACTTGTCAATGCACTAGCCTCCTTATCTGCCCCTGACCTGACATCAGCGTCATTACCGGAATCGCTCTGGCACCAGCGTTCGCCAAGCAATCTTTAGGGTTTGGGGTTTAGGGTTTAGGGGCCACGTCGCACGTGAACATACGCTTCGACAATCGTTGCAGGATCGAAGCTGGAGACGTCATCCTCTTTCCAAGTGAACTGCTGGGTGCTGTAAAGATCCAGGCGGTGCTTGCCGTGTGTACAGACCATTGCGCAAGTATCCCCTCTAGTAAACTTCATAAGGTCTTCCTGACTGCGGCCGAAGCACCCATAACAATGGAGAATCAAATGGAAACAAACATGAAAACTGAAAGGGAAACTATTATATCAATTTTGGGTTTGGGGTTTAGGATCTAGCCCTAAACTCTGAGCCCCAAACCATAAACACAAGGACTCCTCTGAATGTGATGGCGTTAAATGGATATGTATCCCTACATGTGCTGCACCCCTCAAAAAACAAGTAACCCCAGATCCTCAAGCCTAAATCCTGAACCCTAAATCCTAAACCCTAAATCCTGAACCCTAAATCCTGAACCCTAAATCCTGAACCCTAAATCCTGAACCCTAAATCCTGATCTCTAAATCCTGAACCCTAAACCCTAAATCCTGGACATCGTCCCGCAGGAGGGAAATCGAGAGCTGCTCCAAGGTCGGCGCAGCTGGGCGCAACAATGGCAGCCAAGCGCTGCCTGTTGAGGGTTGAAGGTTTAGGGTTTTAGGGTTTTAGGGCTTAGGGTTTTAGGTTTGAGGGTTTCTGGTTTAGGGCCTTGTGCGGATTTGAGGGCTTCAGGGTTGAAAAGTTTCAGGGTTTAAGATTTGAGGTTTGAGGGGCTCATGGCCTCAGGGCCCCAGGACTTTAAGGGTTCAGAATTGTGGTTTCAGGGCCTATAGGGTTTAGGTCTGTAGCATGTGAGGACTGACGTTTAAACCCTAAACCCGAAAGAGCTGCAGGATGCAGGCATCATCATGGACTCGCGTTTGGGGAGCTCGGAGCTTAGGGTTTAGGACTTAGGATTTACGGTTGGGGGTTTAGGATGCCTCGTTTGTTTCTGTTCATTCTGCCCTTGATCTAGAGAATGCCGGGATTACCTACAGGCGCTGTGGAAAGCTACCTCTCTGCCGCGTCTACATCTCCTATGACCCCTTGCTGTTGCCGCACCTCTTGACAATCAAGGGAGGACCCTAAGCCATAAAACTTGAACCCCTAAACCCTAAACCTCTAAACCCTAAACCCGAAATCCTAAATCCTACACCCTAAACCCTAAACCCTAAACCCCTAACACCGTATGTCTGAAGCACAAGGACGCCTCGGAATCGGTTTAAGGGACCCGGACTTTGCAACTACCAGCCAAATCCTTAACCTTACAGCCTGAACCCTAACCCAAAAATTAAAGGTACTATTTGGAGTCCCTATAGTAAGGATTAAAATATTTGGGGGTCTATGTTGGGCTCCCCGCCCAAGGCACTTGAACATTGCTCACTGCAAAGATCGGCCGGTTGTGTTGTTTGGCTGGTGGCTAGTAAGGAATAAGGGAATACAATCCCCATATAATCCCGATATAACGTATACCCTATTCCCGGCTAACTACCAGGCAGTTGAAGGTTGATTGGGCTTAGGATTGAAAGTGTTAAACTTCAGGGTTGGTGCGGGACTGAAAGCCCCCAAACCCTCAACCGAAACGCAACTAAAAGGGGGCCCTTTAGGACTGAAGAGATGCACGGGGATGCTGTCAAGATTGTCAAGGTTATTTTGCTTTGAGGCTTTTGGGTGGGGCTTATCTGGAGATTGCTTTTGAAAACTATTATCCCCCAAAGTACGCATTGCTTCACCCCCAGAGAGGCCAACCAACCGGCGGCTGGAAAAGAGTCCCCTGAAACCCAAAACCCTATGCTTACCAGGGGATATTAGGGAATAAAGAAATATATTATAACCTTTAAGGTTTAGGGTCAATAGGGAATAGGGGAAGGCATTCACGTATTCCCTACAAAGCGCCAGTAAGTCCAGTAAGTGTGTGCCCAGGGGCTTACATACCTTAGAATCCAACAACGGTGCGATCAAAGGTAGCCTATACTACCATTTTCCTGGGCTTCGGAGCGTAGTGTCAAGTGAAAATCTGGTTCATAAGCCTGCATTGCATGATTTAGTAGAATTCTGACCTGGAATTTGTGCCAACCTTAATCTTAATGTATCTCAGTAGGAATAAGGGAATGTCACACATGCATCTGAGGCAGCTAAGAATGTCACACAAGCATCTGGGACAGCTAATCTGATTGTCATTGGCAGTAGTGATGATTCTGTATCTATGTTGGGGCATTGGGACTGCTTGAGAAGTTACGAGAGTACGGTTCAAAATTGTCTGGGTAGTCGCAGGTGGAGGATCTGAGGCAGGTCAGGATGTGACAGACCTGCTTTAAAAAACGATTTTTCCAAGAGGGCTGAAATTAGCTCAGAGGAAGGTTCAATTGCTTAAGAAGATCTGAGGCAGGTCAGGATGTGACAGAGCTGCTTTAAAAACAGACTTTTTCCCATGCAAAAAATTACCACGCAGAAATGCAGTTACTCCCTAAAAGCCCTAAAGCCCTAGAACCCAAGTTACAAGCGTAGAGGGCTGAAATTGGCTAAGAGGAAGGTTCAAATGCTTAAGAAGAGGGTTGAAACTAGCTCAGAGGAAGGTTCAAATGCTTAAGATCTGAGGCAGGTCAGGACGTGACAAACTGTTTTAAAAAGAGCCCTTTTTCATGAAAGAGATTACCAAGCAGAAGTGCAATTACTCCCTAAAAGCCCTAAATACTAAAGCCCTAGAACCCAAGTTACAAGAGTAAGGTTCAAAATTGTCTGGGCCCTCTAGCCCTAGAACTCGCTATAAGCCCAAAAAGCCCTCACTGTCTAAAAGCCCTAACTCCCTAAAAGACCTAACTCCCTAAAAGCCCTGAGACTTTTTTGCTGGCAAGCAGTTGCTGCATTGGCTGAGGATTGTGGAGTGGAAGAAGACACACGACTTTGAAGCTGGTGCTGTCTACTTGACATGTTCATTACTTATGAACCTGACCCTTACAATTCTGAACCTTGCTCTAAAATCTTGGGACCTACTTCTTGTACAGGTCGTGCAGCTTGGAAGTCAGGGTTTTCGTAATAGCTCTGTGGTAGTGCTTTGCACTCACCGAGCTGGAATGGCCCAACCACACTTGTAGCGAGTTGGCTTCAGCCGTCTTTCTCCCAAACTCGCCGCTCTGGAGCAGAAACGCCTCCAATGCAGGGTTCAAGGGTTAGGCTTTAAGGTTCCAGGTTCAGGGTTTAAGCTTTAGTCTTTTGGTAGAGGGCCTCCACTGCTCCTCGGACATCGGTCACCGTGGCCTTGGCTACCTGCATCGGTCAAGTGTTTTTAAACCTTACTCTTACAATGTCTAAACCTTACTCCTAATTTCCAACTTTACTCATTCATTTAGTGTATCTTACTCCAACTTATAGTTTTGAACCTTACTCTAGGCAGGCCTTCCCCACCAGCTTCCTCGGGACATCGTAGTCAATGAGGTGGAAGGGCATCCTTTCACCAGGCTTGAGGGAAGCCGGGGCCTCATACTGGAGATACTCTTGCAGATGGCTGAAGTGGTTGGACATGAAAGCATCGAGCTCCTTGAACCAGGCGCCGTTCAGGAACTTTTTCGCCACGAAATAGCTGCGCGACATGTGCTTACTTCTCTCTGTCCTTGTCGTCCCGCTGGAGTGAAGAAGTAGGAGCCTTTCTCCAAGTCGAAGACCTTAGCTAAGAGGAAGGTTCAAATGCTTAAGAAAAGGGTTGAAATTAGCTACGAGGAAGGTTCAAATGCTTAAGAACAGGGTTGAAATTAGCTAAGAGGAAGGTTCAAATGAATGCTTAAGAACAGGGTTGAAATTAGCTAAGAGGAAGGTTCAAGTGCTTAAGAAGAGAAATTACATGATGCCTAGGTGCGAGGTTATGGGCCGTGTGCAGGCGCTCACAAGTCTGGAAGATGAATCCGAAGATCAACTTCGCAGACCGGAGCATGGCCGCTCTGTAGCGCAGGTAGGTGGCATTTTTGGGCGGGGCGTTCGTGTCGAGGTTGATGATTTTCTGGCCCGGTCGAAAACCCCGAGAGATGCGAGGATCTGGTGGACATTCAGGGGTCGGGCAGGTTGGCTGTTGTATCTGGCAGGGAGGGGCCTTGCTCAACCCTTTTTTGGGCGCACGTTTTCCCCATGGCCTTGACCTGTTCCAGGAGTTTGGCACTCCTTCGCTTCAGCCTTTTACTGCTCCTGTCCAGGCACGCCTGAATCAGGACGGAGAAACTCCTCGTCACCATCGTGACATAGCCAGGGCTGAACTGGCCCCCACGAGCAGATGGGTCCTGCTCTACGTGCAGGTAGTACTTGGCCAGCAACTCTTTGGTCATGACCGCCTCGAGCCCCCAAAACTCCTTCCCAAGCACAAGACTAGAAGAGTAAGGTTCAGATAGAAGCCTTCATAAGAGTAAGGTGTACAAAACAAAAAAGCATGGTCTAAAAGATAGAAGAGTAAGGTTTAGAAGACCTAGTTTTCAAGCGTCCTGCTTAGGGTCGGGCTTCAAGTTCTTTTGCTTCAGCCAGCCCATGTACCTTAGACAAGCACCCGTCAAAATACACAAGAGTAAGGTTTAAACACTAAATCTAAACAGGCCCTGCTGCAGCATGAGGTTCTTGGGATGGATCTTACCTGTTCTCTCTGAGCATATGGACGCTCTCTTCCCCCCTGCTGCCCTCGTGCTCGTCAGGGAACTCGTGACTTCCTCCGCCAAACCCGGCACCAGCTCCTCCTGCGAAGACTTCTATGTTAAATGAAGCATGTTAAGCCCTACTATTTTGACCTATTTTAAACCTTACTCTAAGCCCAGTTCCTTCTTGAGGGAGTAGAACTTCTTCCCGTGTCCTTCGGCCGGCTTTCAACCGCTTAAGTCGTAGCCCATGTTACCACCGCCATTGGCGGAAGCCGGCTTTTTCGCAACTTTTCTGCGAGGCTCGATGACCTCGGGCTCGTCAACACCGTCTTGCGTGGACACTACTACGGCGTCGTAATGAATTTCTGGTAGGAAGCAAGTCTTCAAGATAACTTCTGGGCGCGGCTCGTTCTCCGGGTGTTTGAGGAGTCTTCTCAGCCTGTTGCCCAACCCCATTTGGTGGATGCATACTCCTGGGCTGAAGACAGTGGCAAGTCAAAATAGCGCATAAGCAAGAGTAAGATGCAAAACAAAATCCACAACACATACCGAAGAGTAAGGTTCAGAAGCACAGATAAAACATCATATGAGAAAGAGTAAGGTGCAAAGCTAAATCCACAACACATAACGAAGAGTAAGGTTCAGAAGCACAGATAAAACATCATATGACGGAGAGTAAGGTGCAAAACAAAATCCACAACACATAAGGAAGAGTAAGGTTCAGAAGCATACATAAATCAAGTAAGGAAGAGTTCGGCTCATACGGATAGCCAAAAACACAAGGATAAGTAAGGTTCATAAGCCTAGCGCCCCGTTGCTTCCACGAATGCTTGGATGGCGAATGGGTCGCCCCACACCTTGGGCCCCTTGATGCGCTCGACCCAGCACTCGAGTTCAATTTGACCGTCCACGAAGAAGGGCAAATACTTGTCGGCATGCTCTTGGACCTCCCGAGCAACCAAGTTCCTTACATTGTGGACCCCCTCCAAAGACCAGCCAGCATCGTCTGCTGCCGTGATCAAGGAGTCGAAGAAGCAATCGCCGAATCCTAGCAAGGGTTTAGCTTTTGAAGGGGTTTAGAGCTTTTGAAAAGGTTTAGGGCTTATGGAAGGGTTTAGGGCTTATGAAGGGGTTTAATGCTTTCAAAGGGTGTTCCGAGGTCCTGGGACTTGCTTTCTGCAGAGGCTTTCTGACGCAAGGGCCGCGTTTAACTTCTCCCACGCCACCCTGCCCTCTTCTGCCAAGACCAAAGCCTCAATGATTGCCTTTTGGAATGCATCCATGACGAGGAATGAGTATGGGTCGGGATTGCAACACAGTCAAATAGCTTGAAGACGAGAATCTGCTGCATTTCTTAAACGTTTTTGTCCACCCCTCTGACTTACCTAGCCCCAGGCTATTAAGTGAGCAGTGGATATCGTACCTATCCCCCTCGACTATCAAGTGAACGGATGAACCCCTTTTAGGTAATGGGTATTCGCGTGTTCCCTACTAAGAACAGCAAGTTCACCCAACCGGCCCCTCCAAAAAAAAACACAATCACTGCGCCTGAGCACTCAACCTCCCAGACAGGAAGCCAATAAAGAACAAAAACTCTGAGCTCTTAAAGCTCTATAACCCAGCAAATATAGACTTGAAGAGCATACTCAAACCTACCGGGTTTAGGGCTTCATGATCTCCAAACCCTTGGGTTCTCCGGGCAGGCCTTCGCCATTTGCGAGGAAAACTGCAGGAGCATCGCACACAGACAGGCGACGTAAAGTGGCGGGACCTTGATTTCAAGGTGAGCAGTTCGATCTAGGGCTTATACAAGTGCTACATGGGGTTATACAGTTATCAAAGGCTATATAATGATATTTTGGATATTTAGGGTTTGATTTAGGGTGTAAGGCCTAGGTTTACGGTTTAAGGCTCCGGACATAATGGTAATAATGATGATAATAAACAGAATAGAAATAAACCCGAAAATAATAGTAGTAATTTTGAAGCTACAGGCGCCGAGGCCTCAAGTTTCGGCTTCGTGCCACCCAAAAACACTGAGGGTTTCATGCAGTTGGGTTTAGAGTTTAGGGTTTGGGGTTTTGGGTTTAGGGTTCAGGTTTTGGGGTTTAGGGTTTAAACCCTAAACCCTAGATTCCCACCCAGGCCCGCTCAGGCCGTACCCACCCTTTTCC
>CAJNIZ010006036.1:2123-38700 GCA_905231905.1 Symbiodinium pilosum
GGTGATTTATGGCGCCACGCCACTGAGAGGGGCCCTCTGCTGTGGCGCTACGTTGGTCTCCCCGCTGACTCGCACCGGGCAGCCACAACCGTGCGCAGCAGCGCGCCGCGTACCCTGAGCTCAGCATGGGAGGCGCGCAGCGGCTGGTGGTCCTGGGCACAGAGGTCGGGGGCCGTTGGAACGAGAGAGCGTTGCGCCTCGTGCGCGATCTGGTCCGGGTCAGGGCCTGCCCTCCGAACTGCGGCCAGGGCCGCCTGGTCGCGAAGGTGGTGGTCCCAGTTGGCAGTCTCAGTGCAGCAGGCCGTTGCTGCCACAGCATTGGGCAATACATGGTTGGTCCCGGCTTGCGCCAGCCAGGAGCATGGCCCCGAGCTCGACCAGGTTCTCAACTTGGCCGAGTCGTCGGGACCCAGCCGATTGCCGCTGCGGTAGGCAGCCACCGACCAAGACACATGCTGCAGACGCAAAAAGGTCCGAGGAAAAAAAAAAATTAGGCTTCAGAGTCTTCAGGAAGCAAGTTAGTGCCAGGCATCAAAACTGAAGCAGATGCAACAGTCCAACAGTCGCACGTGAATGACAGTGTCAAAAGAGACCACCCTTACGGCGAAGCAGGTGCAGGTGCTGCAGCAGTAGTTGCAGCAGTTGCTACTGGCAGTCGGTCGTGAGGTGTGCAGGTAGTGGTGGCGACAGAGTGGGCAAGCAAGAAGAAGAAACAAATAAGACCAAGAAGAGGCGCAGAGACAAACCAAACTGCAATCCAAATGTGTGGGGGCGAACATAGTCACGTGTAGCGCTTTTCTGCCTCTTCGCCCACCTGCCCACCCGCCTGCCTGCCTGCATGCTTGCTTGCTTGCTTGCTTTCTTTTCTTCTTGCTGGTAGTTTGCTTGACAGTCGGTGCTGCGTCGTCGAGGAATCACACAAGGTTTTGTGAAGTGGTAGAAGACGTAGAAGAGTCTTCGCACTGCTGTCCACAGAGCATGTGCGTTCCGTCGACTCCCAGGACCCATGCGCAGCTAGCCTTACCAGTGAGAGGGCACCCAAGGCAGGAAAACAGCAAGATGGTGCAACTTGCTGGTTGTTAGTGGGGAATGGAGGAGTGGAGAACCCCCAAGATTTTGTCAATTCCTTCAATGCAACCAGCAAGATGGACATGTGCCCTCAAGCTTGCTTGCAGGGCTTCAGTGGGGTCTTCATGGGCATGTACCAGGCAGGAGGAAAGAAGGGCTGTGAGTAAGGTCCGCTTTACTGCTTTGGTCCGAAACAGCGATGCAAACTGCAGGATCTTGTGTTGTCACGGAATGTTCTCAGCATGTTTGTTTGCAGCGGCATTCGAAGTAAAATCGTATTAGTGCCGCTGCTGTTGCGCAGGCTGCTGCGTCAATGGGTGCCTTCCTTGGGCCAGTGACGGGCGGAATGCTGTATAGCTTTTCGTAGCCTGGCTGCAGCTTGCGCTGGGTACTTCGGCGGGAACTCTGTGGTTCATTATGCAGTCTTCAGGCTGGCACTTCCGTATCAGATTGCGGCCGTATCTCGACTGAAGACCTACAGGTTAAAGTTTGTTGTTCCCGCGTTCTCATGGATGTTATGAGGTGGCCTCTGGCGCGTGCTTGCCTGCTGTCTTGATTATCGCGTCCACGCCCGAGTTTGCAACCCTTGTGGCGTTGACCCTCATGTGTTCCAGGTGTAGACAGTGCTGAACCTAAGGATGCGAATAATGCCTGGGGATTCTACGCGGAGTCCATTGCCAGGCTTGTTGCCAAGAGTGGGGGGTTTGGCCAAGCTGGTCCTCGAGGTTTGTACGCAACGCAAGGATTTGGTAATTTCCCAAATTAAGGGGACCCCAATATAGACCCCAATCTACTATAGTCCTTATTATGGGGACCCCCAAAAAGGTACCCCTAATTTTGAGAAACCCCCATTTTCCTGAGAAGGGACTGGTGCAGGATGGGAACAGACATCCTACAAGTTTCGAAGCTGAGCCGAAGCAGTAGGGGCTGCGGTTTCCAAAGAATTCATGACGCCGATGGGGGTATCTCAGCACCATGCACTTGTGTGACACGTTGGGCAGCTTACTTACCGGTAATGACAGAAGATACTACGAGGCTTGGCATTGAATTGCTGGGGCTCACCCAGCAATGCTGTAGACATACTCGTGGTGAGAGTGTTGACTGGCAACATCTGTCCACATTGCTGACGAACAATTCTATGAGAAGTATGCGCAGGCGTGAAGGCAAACTCTGATCCGCTCCTTGACGAACACCGCAAGGCCATCTGACAGATGATGGACGGGACAAGGTATCAAATTGGCAGAGTCCGTGTGCTTTTGATAGGGAAAGGGCACTCTTGCTGAGTGAAGGGATGGCGAGGGTATCCGACTAACATCGCTGAGAAGAGGACTCTTGCAAGTTGAGGCACACGCGGGAACCAATCGTGTTGTTACCCTAAAGTCATACTAGAAGCATGTGGTGGGCAAGGGGGAGCCCAAAATGGAGAAGGATACCACAAGCAACCCTGGGAGCAGCAGGAGCAGATCGAGGGTTCGTATTTCTACGGCGTTCGTTGTAAGGCAGCAGCTGTTGGCCGCAAGCTTTGCCATCAGCTTGAGCAGTAGACAAGGTCATGAGGTGATGCACCAGTCCTGACACTTTGATTTGAATTCCAGTATCTGGCACCTCTCTCGCAAACTAAACTGCACTTGAAAGCGGGGTGGGCGTTAGTGGCTGACGGGAGGCACTCCGCCTGACATTCCCAGAGGAAGCAGAAGAAGAGGAGAAAGGAAACGAGAGCCGTGAGAGAACTTCCAAGACACCGACAAAAGCCTAGACGATCAGCATGGAGCTTCGCTGGCAGCGTGTCCATGCAAATGAAAGGGCAAACGAACCCTAAATGGTGGTTTCCCTGAATAAGGGTGCCCCACTATAGACCCCAAAATACTATAGTTTACTATAGTCCTTATTATAGGGACCCCCCCAAATGGTACCCCTAACTTTGGGAAACCCCCAAATCCTAAACCCCTAAATTTCATGGGTTTTCCCAATGCTTTGGACCGCCCTGGCGAGGCCGAAGTGGATCTGTTGGGGAACTTGCAGGACGCAGAGAGAGTCTGCAGACTTGCGGCTTGATACGGGGGTGTCCCAAACATTAGGGAGACCTTTTCGGGGGAGTCCATAATGAGGATTATAGTATTTTGGGGTCTATATTGGGGTCCCCCTTTTTTGGGTAAATTACCATACTCCTCATGTAAATGTCAGGACGCATCTCCTACAATGCAGCGCGCGATCACTCGCCTCAGGCAACGGTCCACCTCTGCAGCTACAGTGACAGCATGCAAACGACAAAGGCATACCTCATGCCCCCCATGCTGTAGCCATGTTTTGGAAGAGCCAAATCTACCACAGCGTCTGGCAACTCCGGCTCGCCGGCTTCAGCATCCCCTAGACTTGATCCCTGAAAGGTCCGTTGCAGATTTCCGCAGGGGACCGAGTTTGGATAAAGCTGTTTTTAGGGTCTGGGCCGTGTCATGAATCTGTTGCAGTGGTCATGTTCACCTGCAACGATGGCGTTATGACATGTCTTTGCTGGAAGGCGGGGTCGAGCACTTGCGGAGGGTAGTTCGAGTAGTTGCCCAATTACCTGAGGTGCAGATCAGTTCTCACTGCCCTTGCCGGGGTTGCCACGCCGCGACGACCGAAGTCTTAAACAGATGGACCTGGGCTCAGAATCGACTAATACAATCAGCTTCGCGCACGTATCATCATTACCATTACTATTACCACTGTCATTGCTTCTATGATTCCTGTTACTCTTATTGCTACTACTGTTATCATTGGAGTGTTTCCAGAAGAGTTGGGCACTAGAGAGTCTGTGGGATGAATTCTACAGAGCCTGCCAGATGAACCTCAAGTGTGCCAAGGATCGCATCAGTGAAAGCAGCGAGAAGATCCATGGCTTCAAGGATCGGTCCCAGACCGAGGTCTTCCTGCAACAGCCGCGTTCCAGGCATGGAAGTGGAAAATTAGGGTTACTTTTTAGGAGTCCCTCTATAATAGAGATAATAGTTCTTTTGAGGGTCTGTAGTGGGGTCCGCCTATTTAGGGAAACTACCAATACCATAAGCACTACAACTAAGTGCTATGATGTTATTTCTAATCACTTTATCCGCTGTGGGCCAACGGGCCGACGGCCAGTGAATTGTGAAGCGAGAAATGCAGAAACGCCAGCTGGCACCCGGGCACTTGCGAGAACATTTGAACCTCTTGGCCGGGGCCGAGCTGACTTCCTGTGAGCTCTTAAGCCTTCATGTTGCTGGACCCTTGCCGGACAAATATCTATTTAAAAAGCCTGGACGTGGGCTAGACGTGTTTGATGATGCTGCTGGCTGCTGCTTGATAGCGAATAGATGATGGACAAACAATAAATGTAGAGTTCAGAGGTAGTCGGGAGGCTGCTGGCGAGGAAGGAACACCAAAAAGAAACTCCCCAACACAACTTGGAGGCAACACCCAAACTGCTGCACGGGCTATGGGAACAGCAAAAATGGCTGGGCATGAACAGAAGCTCCACTCCGGAGCAAGGAGAGGGCGGGACATCCAGAGCCTAGAAGAAGTCTGGGCAAGAAACAGAGGGTTCCAGGCAGTTTTGGCAGAGGTCTAACGGTTAGTCTAACAGTTACAGTTAGAAGATATTAGAGCCGTAGCCAGAGACCACAGCAAGCACAGCCCGCAAGGACTAAAGTCCATGGTAGGACAAGGGTAAGCAGCTAGGTCCGTGTGGCAACATCTGAAGCCGAAGAGGATTTGATGCCAACTAGCTGCATGTTGCCTGGTGTATGCAATGGCTTCAGCAAGCCTGTTCATGGACAACTGCTTTGTTCAACGCTTTCCATGCTGTGCGCTGCTGTCACTAGTTGTCGCTTGTTCGGTCGCTGCCCATGGCTGGCTTTGCAAAGTAAGCCAAGCAAGCGTAAAGAGTCCAGGGGTTCAGTTCTGCCCAGTGTTTTGCTGCACTGTTAGTTGCACAGGCGTGCCCTCAGCAGCAACGTCGAGTCAGCACTCCTCAGAAGATACTCAATGGATGCTTTGAACAGGCACGGCTTTGCATGCTTTGTGGCGTGAAGTTGAATCCTTTGTCAGCTTCTCTGTTGTCTGTCTGTCGCCTCTGCCAAGCATTGCCTCGCGAAGGGATGATGCCCTGCTTGTCGGCCCAAGACAAGTAGCCGTCGCAATAGCTTCGTGGGTCTATGGTAGCGCATGTCCGCGCGCTGTCTGTAAATGCAAAGAGGACTGCTTGGGGTGGAAATGTCAAGCTGATCATTGCGCTTGGCATGGCATTGCTTACGTTGAGAGGAGAAGTGGGCGGGGAGTGCTATATACTTGCTGGCGCCACTGGTAAAGCAACTCAGTTCGTGGCTTGGACAAGTTGATTAGAACGGCCTGGCAGCAACAAAAAGTAGCAGGGTGGCCACGGTAGCTAGGCGCGCAGACGAGCTGTGTACCTTCAACTGCCTTGCCTTCGCTTAGATTTACTGAGCGCAGTGCCTGGCTTTGCTTTGGCAATCTGAGCTCCACTTGTACGGCTCATCTTTGTGCCCAGGTCCTTTTTCTATGTTGCTGCGCTGCCACTTGCCAAACATGGTTCATTCGGGGGTGAAAGCTCAGCATTAAAGAGAGACCAGGGAGGCTCATCAAGCCCGCGTGCACAGCACCACATGGCCATTCAGAGCAATTTGGCAAAGGGAAGCGTTTGGCTCACTGGTTCTGTCCAACATGATGCGGAAAGCTTGTTGTTTGACTGATAGCAGCCGGCCGAGTAAGCGTGAACACGATATGGTTGGACATTGCCAGCCCTTGGCAGGCTTTGCTTGTAAAGTGGTCGCAGTTCCACGATGGCCGTGACTTCTCAGAGTTCCTGATGGATTCATCTAAGCAGCTGATAGGCAAGAGATGTTTCGGTTTCATGCTGTGCAGCTTCTGACTTTCGTAGGATACCTGCACTTGATGCTAGGGGCCGCTTGGATCCACCTCTTGAACTTGCTCTTCGCGCTGCTTGGGCGCAAAAACGTGCAAAAATCAGTTGCTTTTTGGGGTCCACTCTGGCGATGTGATGCCCAGGCAGAGGCTGGAGCAACACTTCGAAAAAGCAGGTGGAGATGAGTGTGATTGGTTTAGAGCTGAGACCAGCCGCGCCGGAATTATGCCCAGTTCCCTGCAGCACGAAGATTTGCCGAGGTATTGGATTAACATAGTGGTTGACTGCACGCTTGGCGTTGCTGTCAGCTACGCACTACTGCAACTATCAATGAGGTGTGCCTTTTTGTTTGGCCGTGTTGCAGTCTGCTTTTGCTGTGCTAGTCGGTTGTTTCAGGATAATTCAGGCCTCGGTCCCGGCGCAGGCAGGGCCTTAACCTGTCGAACTGTTCCCGAGATGGGCTTCCATCTGGAGGCACCAGATTTCAAGCCCGGTGAATACCGGGTCAACGGAGGAATAGATGCAGCGTCGCCTGGCAGATGGCAAAGCAGTAGCCAGGTGAAATGCAACTCCAGCTTGAACTGAAATCCTGGCTTTTTCGGGTAAAGTGCAGTACCCTGGTGAGAGAGTTTCTCAGAATACTTCCCTATAATTTTGAAGGGGAACCTTTGTACGCTTCTTTTATTCAGCATTCCCAGGGTCCCACAGGGTCCACCCTGTTCTTCAGAAAGCTCCTGCATTCCGTGTCAACCAAACACAAGGAAGTACGTCAAGCAGCTGGCTGTGTGGCTTCTGATTGTGAGTGCGATGTCCGCGACCCATGCGTGAGATGTATTGCTGCTTGCTGGAGGTTTCTGCTGTGCCTTGCAAGCTGCCATGCGAAACCTGCAAGGAAGCTGAGCATGGTCCTCTTCATGGGCCTGTTTCACACACTTCTTCTAGCCCTTGCTCGCTTGATACTTGCTCCGTCCCTGGGTTGAGATCTGATTGCTACGCCATAGCTTGTGCGCGACATTGATCTGATGCAAAATTGGCCTTGCATTCTGCAAGGTTCGGCACTAGCCCCAATCTGAAGCTTCTCGTGGCGATGATTGCTACACCCTTCTGCATGAATGCCCTGCAGTTCTGGGTGACGGATAATTTCATCAAAAAACAAGGCACCATCATGAGCCTTCAGTGTGCATGCACCTTCACACGTGCTCTTCAGAGTCGCTGCGGTGCGCTTCTCACTTGGCACGGTTCCCTGCTTCATGCTAACAAGCATGGCCAAGTTTTCCAGAGTGAGACACGATGTGGTCACACATGTTGGGCAGCAATAGGTAGTTTCCATTTTCTTTTCCATTATTCCTATATAGCCCCTCTAACCCCTATAGAACCCCTATATAACCCCAATAAACCTGGATGAGTCGCTGCAGTCCACATGCAAAAACCCCAATAAACCCCATATTTGTGTCAGAAGAAAGTCTTGGGCAATAGCATTGTTGAGCTTGAAGGCGGTGCTGCTGAAGAAGATGATGACGAAACTGAGATGCAATCAGTGGCGTAAGCCATGCACTGGACTTCTTTGACGCCTCTCCTTCAAAGCATATGATTTGGGGGCAAGCGCCAGAGATTCTTCAGGACATCGAGATGGACGAGCGCGGTGGGCGCACCAAGATTGACCACGGTGATTTGTGAACATAATAGCTCTAGACAAAGATGCTAAGAGCTGAAGTTGTGTGAAAGCACCAACTTCTTTCGCCAACGTTTGCTTACCCAGTATCACGCCAGTGAGCAAAAGTCGCAGAGGACCAGTTGCCCTGTGCTTGCAGACAGGGGGTTGATCTGTGCTGAGCAGGTGGCCTTCTGAAGACTTACTGGCGAATGACCCGCGACAGCAAACTTGAAAATGACGCGGGTACAGCTTGCAGTGAGGATGCGCGATGTGCATCATGTCTCTCTGTCTCCCTCCCTCTCTCTCGCGCTAGAGCCGTTTCCATCTCCCTTGCTGGGTCGACGTGATGCATGAGGTTCCTCCATGGCCGGCATTTTTTCTGTGCTGCAGCTGTTCTGGCTTGGGCATTGCAATCAAAGCTTACGAATTCAAAGGCTAGCACGCCGCATCCCGCTGTTCAAAAGCCGACACTTCAACCGAAGCTAGATCTGGAACGCATGTTCAACAGCAGTTTTGTTTGAGCAATTGTACACCATGTCAGAGACGTTGAGGCGGAGACTTCCAGCCTTCATTTCTGTTGGGCACCATGCTAGACATTCCAGTGCCCAAAGGTTTGTCGGTGTGGCGCTTGCTGTCAGCTGCTCAGCGCCTCAAGCAAAGAGAAAGGTGTGTGTCAGCAGGTGAGCAGTTGTGCAGGCCATGGTGGCTTTTCGCTTTGCCAATGAGCTGGGGATCATAGGCGAAGAGCGAACAACACAGCTGAAGTTGCTTCATTTGTTGTGCTGTGAGAGTGTGTTTGGCTTCAAGCTTTGCCACTGGATTGTGCCCGCTTACCCGGCTGAATTCAGAATCTTGAATTAGTCCGCGTCTGCCCGACCTGTGTGGCACTGTACGGACGGTGCAAACAAACGTGTTGCCGCCGCAACCGGCAGGCGAGGAGGGCGACGGCTTGAAGAACTCGACGCAGGCTTGAGCAATCACTAGATTCACTAGCTTGCACCATCTTGTGCATGTGTAAGACATTGCATTCTTTCAGGCTCTCAGAGACACATTCGTGTTGCAGCGTCATAATCTCACATCTGCTGCAGGTCCCGGAGAGTGCAGCTCTTCCGAAGCAACAGGACTTTCTTGGTCCCAGCTTTGAGCAACCCCCCAATATATACCCCATTATGATATGGTAGTTTCCATTTTCTTTTCCATTATCCCAATATAAACCCATTATAACCCTAATATAACCCCAATATAACCTAGCAAGGCACAGGCTGCGCAGCTCCTGCCAGGCTTCTTCCCGACAGGAAGGCCCACCACTCCTCAGCCCTTGGGCTTAGAAACTGCAACGGCTAATATAGGGTTTAGGGTATAGGGTTATATAATGCAAAATGAAATGGAAGCTACTATTTAGGGTTATAGGGCTTATATAGGGTGATATAATGGAAAATAAAATGGAAACTACTATTTAGGGTTATGGGGCTTATATAGGGTTATATAAGGAAAATTGGAAGTTTGGAGTGAAGGTGTTGCGGGTTTCGTGTTTGCTGATAGTGGTTCCCAAGGCAAGAACCAGGTGCTGATCCAGTGCCCGCCTAGAAGATGAAGAATTTGTGCCATGATGCACCTTTGTGTTCCAGCTATGTCAAGTGAAGCCCGGCAACAAGGTACTGCACTAGCTGATCTTACAAGGGCACCTACCAGCAGGTGTCTTCCATGCTGAAGGACAGCATTCTTCATGCCCAGCACACGTTGCACAGGAACGCTACCAATTGTTGCCACAGCTGTGCTCCGACATCCGCTTGGGCTCAGCCAGGGCATGGCTAGCCAAAGTTAGGAACACATGCTGTTACCAACCTTATCAAGGTTGCCAAGAGCTGACCTTTTAGTCTTAAGCTTCAGGCTGCAGATGTTTGAATGCAAATGTGTTGCGCCTATGGCACATGGGAGCCATCAGCTGTCGATGCATAGCGCGCACGTGGCGTGATTGCGAAGATTACGCTGTGGTCCTCATGTCTTCTTGCGGATCTCTTTCGTTCTTGCAAAACGAAGGGTTGCTGAAGCAGAGCTCCAGTGGGGGACCGCCGCCACCAGCAGTACTTGTCCTTGGCGGCTCGACTTTTATGGGCCGGGAGACGGTAGATGCCCTTCTGCAATTGCCCTCCCGGGTTTGTGTGGTAAATCGTGGGCGCTCCTACTGGGGTACCCGGGACCCTTCCAATGGTCGCGTAGCGCGAGTTGTAGCAGATCGACGGGACAAGCGCAGTTTTGCAGAACGTTTGGACGCTGTAACCAACATGTTGGAAGAGAAGTGGGCCTTGGTGGCTGATTTCTCAGCTTATGATGGTGCTGACATGCGTTGCGCCCTGGAAGGTTTGAGCGGGCGCTTTAAGAAATATGCTTACATCTCTTCAGACTCCGTCTATGAGGTAAGCAGTGCAGCAGGGTCTGAATGGGCCACGCGGGCTCCGATGATTGACGAGACTTTTTCGCAAAGGCCTGCTGACGGCGCGGTTCGCAAGAGACTTCGCAAGGCAGATAGCTACGGTGATGGTAAGCTCGAGGCCGAAGAAGTGCTGGCTGCAGAAATGGCATCCAATGCAAGCGGAGTTGCACTTCGGCTTCCTGATGTCATCGGGCCATTCGATGATACTTTTCGTTTGTGGGCATATTGGCACTGGTTGCGCGCAGGGCCTGGCAGCCCGCCTCAAGTTCAGAAGCGGCACAGCAAGCGCGCACGGCTGGACGCTCCATTGCAATCGAATTCCGAGGATCCTCCGCTCGCCTTCGTTTTCAGTCGGGATGTAGCCCGCTTCCTGGTGCATTTAGTTGGCCAGCAGCTCGACAAGAAGTTTGATGCAGTGAACCTGGGAAGCGACATGCAGGTCCCTCTCCAAGACTTCTTAGAGCTCCTGGGCAAAGCATCACATCCAAACCTGGCATCCGAAGATACAATTCCCTTTGACGAAGTGGAGCGGCCGCGTAGTTTCCTGCCGAGTGTTGGGCGACCGCTTCCCTTGGACTTTCAGCACCTGAAGAAGGTGTACGGCTTTGAGACCACGCCCCTTCCAGATGTTCTCCAAGTCTGTGCTGACTGGTTTAGCATGGCCTGCAAGGAGTTCCCAGAAGAGGCGGCAGAGGCGGCAATGAAGCTGCCCGCAGCGGCTCGAGATGCTGCATTGGCAGCTGCAGAGCTGAAGAAGCCGGAAAGCCCCAGAAGCTCTTCAAATTCTAGTTCGAGTTCAAGCGCGTCCGCCTGACTGCTGGCACTGGTGCGTGCGCAAAAGCATGCGTATGCACTTCACGCTTGTCTTCTGTTTTTTCTGTTCAGTTTACAAGCAACAGCTACACAAAGCGTGAGGAACGGGCCTTAGCTGATCTTGAGGCTGCAGCTTTGCAGATTTGTCAGCTGTGTCGTGGGTCCAGAATGTGATAAATCTGGCAGGTGAGAGGGATGCCGTACCCAGTTCCAATGTTGAAGCAGCACCTGATGTTCAACTAGTCGGCATGGTTGAACCTTTGTGGTTGTTGTGCTAGACTTTCCTGCGGGCTATTCAATCAGAGCAAAGGTACGCATCGAATGCCCGAGCCCAGGCATTGAACACATTCCAGTTTGGGGGATCATAGCAACCGCTGAGGCCGTATTTATCGTACAGATTGGCCTATGGGCCATGGTCTTCATGGGCGATGCGATATGCGAAGCTCTGAAGGCCTGTTCGCCTGAACCATTTGCCTGGAGTACAAACTTCCAAGTCAAAAAGGCCGAGAGTCTTAGAATATCATAAAACCCTCCGCTCCCAATAGTAAGCATTCCCAACATGATGCCCTTGTACAAGCATTGCCCTGCCAGCTCTGTTCCAGGTGCCGAAGCCAGACCTTCTGACTTCAGCGCAGGGGCGGGGTCCCTGTTCACTGCAATGATTGAAGTTTTGGCAAGCTAGCCTTTGTTATTTGGAAGCCAACCTGCTTTCTTTGTGAAGGAACAAGATGATGTCCTTCATGGGCGTTTGGCTTGCGAATTCCTCAGGGTCAATTTTCCTGTCAAACTTTCAGATTTCAATTTGAGAAGTGTTTCGCAGGTAGGAAACATGGTGTCCGCCCAACTTCTCAACACCGGAGCATTTGTCCAAGCCTGAAAACGCAGATGCGTGGGCTGATGTGAGCCTTTCCCTTCAAGATCCAGCAAGCCGCCTTTTGAGACTCCTGATTCAGAAGAGAGACAGGAAATTTATCACGGAGACCAGCATATCTGGTGAAGCGCTTACTCTGAGGGTTCCCAAGTCCTCCTGCACTACTAAGAAGAGCCAGCTCCCTTGCCAGGTCATCTCTTGAAGTTGGGCGGGACTCTGAGTCTGGGTTGCTGTTAATTTAAGTTACCACATTGGGAAACCCTATTAATTACAATATATACCCATTGTGGTAACTTAATCTAAGTTCCTTGACAGCAACCCAGGAGTTACAAAGCTGCAGTCGTTGCAGCCACATTGGTGCGAGTGGTTTGCCATATGGGATCACACCTCATCAACTTTGCCTGCCAACATCTCTTAGGGGTTATGTAGGGGTCATATAGGGGTTATACAGGGGTTATATTGGGGTTATAAAATGCATTGAAGGCGCCTACCAAACATGGCGGACTTGGTGCCAGGGCCTCGGTGAGTCACTGTAGCAGCTATCCTGGAACTTTCCCTTTTGCAAATTGCTGTTGTTGATATGGGCTATCTCCTGGTATCCCCCCTAGTAACCCGTGTAATAGTCCCCTAAAAAATCCCGCATTTAATCCCCTGTAAGGAGTTGAGAATATAGCTGTGGATTCTTGCTTCCAACACGCCAGGCAGGCTTTTGCCAAGCAAGGATCTCAGCCAAGTCTTCTGCGTCTTTCAACTTCTTACTTTACTGGGGGTTGGTAGGGAAGAAGCGAATAGCCCTACATAACCCCTATAGAATACACTGCCTTAGTCCCTAGTATTAACCCCCATACATACCCCTAGTACAATGTAGTAGTGTCTTCTTTTCCATTATCCCTATATGTCCCGAAAATGTTCCCCTGATTCTTCATATAACTACCCGTAATCCCTATACAGCTTCTATATATGTATATATATATATATGTATATATGGTATTCCCTTATTCCCTATATTACCCCCAGTGAGTTACAATTGCAACTTGTGCATGCCCGGCCACCTGGTGCGACCTGAGGACAGGTGTGGAGTTCCTCCAGCGCACTGAGCTCTAGTCCGAATATACTACAGTAGTTTCCAATTTCTTTTCCATTATCCGTATATAACCCTATATGACCCTATATTACCCTATAGTGTAGGACTTCTACAGGGGCGCCATATAAGGTTGACCCATAAGCAAGGGCTCTCTAAGCTCCCACATATGAGGTCCCTCGAGGGCTTCCTTATTCTAGAGCTCTGGCGGACGTGCTGTAGGTAGCTCAGGCTGCTTCAGCCAATGTGTGGCCGCGCGTCGACAGTTTGATGCGTGCCGCTTTTCAATCTTGCCGTTTCGGTTGTGGTAGGAGGAGGCGAGAGTTTCACCCATAGCGTTTTACCAGAAGCAGCAACCATTGCGGATGCTGATGCAAACGGTGGTGAACTCAGCTGTTTACTTAGACCAGTCTAGCCTTTTTACCCTGTAGGGAGCTGGGTTCTAATGGCCTGTTAGTGCTGTGGGCGCATGTGCTCTTGATCGAGGCACTGTTTTTCTGAGTGGGCGAATGAACGAGGCGGCCGGGGCTTTCACAAGCCCTAGGGCTGCTTCGTGACAGCTTCGTTTCAGCATTCAGGGCCTTCTGCATGTGCACCCGACGGGTGACTGCTTGACTGCTTCTCAGCTCCAGAAGGTATGTCCCTGCTGGGGCATCGCCGGCTGAGGCAGAGAAAATTGGCGCTACTCTTCATTTGCCTGCAGCACGCACGAGTTCTCTTTCCTCGAATGGAAGTGTCTGAGAGTGTCAGCAATAAGTGTCGCTACTGTTCATTTGCCTGCAGCACGCACGAGTTCTCTTTCCTCGAAGGCAAGTGATCGTCTCTGTCGCGCGAAGGCAGTGGAGGCTGCACGTAAGCCGAAGAAAGAATGCAGACACAATCAGTAGGAACAGAGTGGAAGAAGAATGTGAGGTAGTTCCGCAGCACAGATTGGGGACTTTTTTGTTGACAGTTTGTTTTCGTTCGGGGTGACTCTGGCGTGGAGCGTCTTCACATTTTGGTCTCGAATGGAGCTCTCGCGTGGAGCGTCCTCGCATTTTCTCGCAAAATCGAGCTCTTGCATGGAGCGTGCTCACATTTTGTCTCCAAATCAACCTCTCGGATGGAGCGTACTAACTTCTTGGCCCCGAAAAGGAGCTCTCGCGTGCAATGGCCTCATTTTCTCGAAATCGAGCTCTCGCGGCATTTTCCTGCGTCGCTTTTCGGTTTCTTGGCTTCTTGTTTCTTGTTTATATGATTTTTCTCGGTCTGTTGGCTTCTTGGTTTCTTGGCTTTTTGGCTTTTTGGCTTCCTTGCTTTTTGACTTTTCGGCTTCTTGGCTTCTTCGCTTACTTGACTTTCTGGCTTTTTTTCATCTCATGACTTTGCATGATCTCCCCCGCAGCATTTGTTGATGCTATCCAAGCTTGCTGTAGCAAAAAGGCTTTATGTCATAAGTAAGGGGAGGCTATGCAGATCATTTTGTTTGCAAACGGCGGGAGGGGCTGCGGCCCCCCCCAACCCCCCGCCTTTGTTTAAAGGTTATTTTCTCATCATGAATATAGGCTTTGATCATTTGCAATCATTTTTCAACATCATTCATTTTCCATAGTTTTGATTATTGTCATCATTTTCATCATGTTTCACGAAGCTTTATTTTCACATTCCTCAACATTTTCATGTTTCATTTTCCAATAATTTTCCATTATTTTCTATATGATTCTTTAATCATTATTCATGATTTTTCATGACTTCAACATTGTCATCATTTCTCATCATCTTCAACACCTTTCAACATGTTTCATCATTTTAATTTTAATCTTTTTCATTAAGAATCGCGCTCTCGTGTGGAGCGTCATCCTATTCCAGCCCCCTAGCCTTAAAACAAAAAGTACCGCACCAATTTTTTGAAAAAAAAAATGCACACCCACGTAGAGCCAAGAAAACCAATCAGTTCGTCCACAGCCTTTGTCCCGAGCACTCAATGATGCCGAGCTTACCGGCCTGAACGCAAGTGTGTCCTGTAAACGCTGAACCCCAAAGGATGCCAGGAGCATGATCCTGCTGCTGCTAGGGCTGCTTGATCGTGGCTCCAATGAGCCCAACAAGTTTGTCCCTGAACTCTTCTGAGCGCCCACGTCCTTGGCATCGAATGCGGAGGACGCATCCACGGAGAGTTCCTCCAGTTCATCGGGCTGCTCGCACGCGAATGGATCAGGGGCCCACATGCCCTGCGAGGCGCAGCGGGCCTGTTTTCCATTTTCTTTGGACGTTTGCTTGACATTGAACCTACCCTTTCGGAGCAGCGGACCATGCAGCGATGGTGTCTGTCGCGGCCATGGGCGGGCTTGCGTCGACACTGCGAGAGCTCCTCTCGGACCGGCCGCGAGCCGGCCTTGGGGGGACTGCTGGCGCATGGCCCGGATGAGGCCTGAGCCCTCGGGCTGCTGTTTTACAGGCTAACTATGTGCTGAGCCCAAAGGAACGACTGCGTGGATTTGCGACAAGACGGAAACACGATCTTCCAATTGTCATGCATGTTTTGCAAATGGGAGGGGGCCTGCGCCACCCCATGCCATCTGACGTTTGTTCGTAGTTGTTTTGCAAATGAGGGTGCTGTGCCACCCTCCAACGGCCTCCTCACAGTTTGGCTCGAGATCATAGTCTCAAATGGAGAGTCTAGACATCTCGGGCGCTTGCGTGGATCATCCTGTCTGCAGTGGAACATCATTGACATCATTGCAGCAGTGCATCCTTACATTCAGGCTTGAACGCTTGCTGTCGCATGGAGAGTTTGAACAGCTTGGCCAAAAATCGAGCTTTTGTGGGAGCGTCCCAGTCAACCATCCTCACAGTCCACAAAATCAGAGCCATCCACAAACTGGTTACCCGCAACTGTCCTAAGCATTTCTTGTAAGATATTGGGCTTTGAAGAAAGGGCTTAATCCAAAAACTGATTATTCACAACTTTTGGAATACAGCCTGTTGAGCTTGAAAATGGTGCTCAACGCACTGCACGAATCTGCTTCCAACAAATTTAGCTTCCAAACACGTCGTGTGTAATGCATATCGACAACCGGAGCAGTCGCGCAGGATTAAGGATGGTTAGCCACATGGAGGCCAGTTCTTTTGCCCCCTTCTCTTGGAGGGTTTGTCGCGCCGCCAACTCAGGCGACTGTTTTTAGCTTATGACAGGCCAAGAAGCCGCCCACGCAGTCCAGCACGCGGCGGGGACGAGTAAAGATTGCGAAGAGGCTGCCCTACTTCGGTGTTCACGGGCATCCGAATGCGCCCCTGTACAAATTCAAGCCATTTGGCTCTTGAAACAGTGCCTACTTTAATCTTATCCCTGACAGGCAGAGTCAGGAGGGCATGTGGTCCGTTGCCATCAAATGCAGGGCACTGCAAAGACGCAACTTTCATGTAGCAATACGAGCTTTGGGCAAAGTTAGTCATACCTCTAGACGGAAAGGCGTCAGATACAGGATTACGTGTAGTTGGTTCCCCATGCCATGCAGTTTGGTTTGCTTTGTGCTGTGCCTGGTGGCGCGCGGCCGTGGCTTCTCTACCTTCAATGACCGAGCCGAGTTACGGGCTGCCTTGGTGACCTGGGAAGAGGGCCAGACATCTTCATTGGTGACCAAATACGGCAAGATTCAAAATTGGGATGTTTCCCGGGTCACTGACTTCAGCAGGCTTTTCGAAGACTTGGCCAGTTTCAATGCGGACATCAGCCAGTGGAACACCTCCGCAGTGACTACCATGAGCCGCACGTTCAGCGGAGCTGCGTCTTTCAATCAACCGATTGGATCCTGGAAGACCTCAGCAGTAACATCCATGGAATTCATGTTCCAGGGTGCTGCTGCCTTCAACGAGCCGATTGGTACTTGGGACACATTGCAAGTCACCAGCATGAAGTACATGTTCAGAGATGCAGTATCGTTTAATCAGCCTCTTGGTAAGTGGAATACGTCATCGGTGACAGATATGGAAGACATGTTCCGCAATGCCATGGCCTTCAATCAAGGAATTGACGCTTGGGATATGTCCCACGTTACAACCATTGCGGCCATGTTCGACGATGCTTCTTCGTTCAACCAGCCGCTCAGCTCATGGAATACGTAGCTTGTGACCGACATGCGCTGGACATTTTACAATGCAAGGGCTTTCAATCAGCCTCTTGGCTCATGGCAGACATCGGCGGTGACCAGCATGAAAAGCATGTTCTGTGGCGCGAGGGCCTTCAATCAACCTATACACTCCTGGAAGACCTCAGCAGTAACATCCATGGAATTCATGTTCCAGGGTGCTGCTGCCTTCAACGAGCCGATTGGTACTTGGGACACATCGCAAGTCACCAACACGAAGTCCATGTTCGTGGATGCATCCTCGTTCAACCAGTCTATAGGGTCATGGGACACTTCGCGCGTCACAACCATGGCAATGATGTTCGAAGATGCAGTTGCGTTCAACCAACCCCTGGCTGGCTGGAATACATCTTCTGTGAGAGACATGAGCAGCATGTTCTGCCGAGCAAGAGCCTTCAATCAACCGATTGGCTCATGGGACACATCGGCTGTGCGAAGCCTAAGGAGGGTGTTCAAACTTGCAGCAGCCTGCAACCAGCCAATAGATGCATGGAATACTTCGTCCGTAAAGAACATGGCAGAGGCCTTCTGGGGTGCAAAGGCCTTCAATCAACCGATTGGATCCTGGAATACCTCGCAAGTGACGGATATGAGTTACATGTTCTACATCGCTTCAGCGTTCGACCAACCCATCGGCAGGTGGGACACATCAAATGTCAGAAGCATGAACCGCACCTTCGGTGCAGCCAAGGCCTTCAACCAATCGATCAGCGCATGGAACACGACTCACGTGACACACATGCAGTGGATGTTCTATCGTGCGGTATCTTTCAACCAACCCGTGGGCACCTGGGACGTGTCAAACGTGATTGATACCACTGGGATGTTTATGGGTGCTACCGCCTTCAATCAGCCGATTGGCTCCTGGGTTACTTCAAGCTTCACTAGCATGTTTCGCATGTTCCGTTATGCTACTGCCTTCGATCAGCCGATTGGCTCATGGGACACATCGGCTGTGCAAAGCCTAGAGGAGGTGTTCAGAGGTGCAGTAGCCTTCAACCAGCCAACAGATGCATGGAATACTTCGTCCGTAAAGAACATGGCAGGGGCCTTCCGGGGTGCAAAGGCCTTCAATCAACCGATTGGCTCCTGGAAGACCTCAGCAGTAACATCCATGAACTCCATGTTCCAGGGTGCTGCTGCCTTCAACCAGCCGATTGGTACCTGGGACACGTCGCAAGTGACGGACATGACTTATATGTTCAAAGATGCAGTATCGTTCAACCAGCCGTTAGGGGCTTGGAACACATGCTCAGTGAGGTCGATGAGATCCATGTTTGAACGGGCAAAGGCGTTTAACCAACCACTGAATTCCTGGAACGTGACCGCTGCCGAAATGGTTGGCATGTTCTGTGATGCACCGTCCTTTGAACAGCCACCCTGTCGTCAGCGGGCAGCTCCTGCGCCGAACGGGCTTGGCTGCGTGGATTGCGAGGACTTTCCAGTGTCAGCAGCTCAACCGGACGTCTGTGCAGTATGCACGTTCCCCTTACTGGTCTATTGGGAGGACGGCTGCGTTTGGTGGCACCTGCCCTTGGCCGCCATTGCTTTTGCCAGCTTGACTGTGCTTGCGTGCATGTTTTTTCGTCGTGCGGCTGGCCGAAGAGCAAAGATCCTCGACGAGGCTGAGAGACAGCTCTATGAGGACATGTGAGGCGACCCAGCGCATGCAGCGAAGTGCTACAAAGCCCTGCATCAGCGGCTGGGTGTGGGCACTTCGAATGTTGAGAGGAAGCTTGCCGACATTATGTCTGTGCAGAGCCATAGGGCGGGAGTTGGCATGAGCTACCTTCTCTCTGAAAGTTTCTCTGACCTGGCGACTAAGCGCACCGGCAAGAACGACCCGACCTTCAATGAGATGAAGGAGTGTTGTCTAACGTCTAAAGTTTGAGCTTCTGCGACCACGCTGCTCCATATGGAGCTCCTGATGAAGTCTTTTGTTGTTACATGTTGTTGTTGAGCGCCTGTCTGGGAGGACTCGTTTTGGTTGACTGACGCGGCCATCGGCTGGGATGTGCTGTGCCGCCGCGATGGTCGGTTGGGCTGCGCCTTGGTGGACTGGTTACCTCGGGAGCATCGCCGCGAGCAGACGCACTTTATGAGCTGGACATGGAGGTACGCACTGTCTCAGGTGAAGGGTGCCCTGGAAGCCTACTCTGCCAGTATGAGCTCGACAGCTGCCGCAGGGAACGTATTTTTCTTCATGTGCTTCTTTACAAACAATCAATTTCGCATTATAGTCGAGGAGACTACAGCTGGCAGCGCTGACCTCGAAGAAGTTTTTGAGGCAAATCTGCGCCGCATCGGGCGGATGGTGGCTATTTTGGATACCTGGGATCGGCCAATCTATTTGAGTAGGGTGTGGACAGTCTACGAACAATTTGTTGCATCCACTCTGCAGGTTCCAGTGAGCTTTGTCATGCCACCATCGTCTACTGATCAGTTGCGCTTGCAGCTGTCCCTCGGCAGCACCGGCATCGACCACATCACACGGTCCATCAGCAGTGTCGACTCAGAAAGGGCAGAGGCATGGAAAGCGGAGGATGAACAGAAAGTCAAGTCCCTGATCCAGCAGACTGTCGGTTTCCAGCACGTGAACAGCCACGTGGCAGAGGTCATGAGCAGATGGATTGGTGATGTCATGCAGAGAAGTTTTCAGGAACAGATTTGTCACGCGCGCTCACGCCGAACAGCCATGTTGTCTGCTGAAGCAAATTCGTCGTGTCAAGTTTTTAGTGTTTGATGTAGGCTGACTGCGCTTGCATTGTTCCTCGCAGGTGTCTTGGCACCTGATTCAACCTTCCGGCATGTTAAGAACTAGAAGTCATGGGAATTCAGGTGTCCAATTACAGTGCCTATTATTGACATCTACCGGAGGGGTTGGCTTGCAAGGTTCTCACATTTATCTGGCTGCGGAAGCAGAAGGCTCCGGGCGCAGAAGCTTGTAGTGAGGCCTACAGCTCGAGGACTCTGGACATGTGCCATAGAACGGACACGGCCGTTTATTGTTGCGCTCTGCTGCATGGCTATGGAAATCTGAGTCTGTCTACCATGCTATGGCGCTGGCGTAGTAGTGTCTGAGCATTGGACGATGACATGCAAAAGAGCCATTCAACACCCTATACCATGACTCTAAAGCCATTCTAAAACCCCACCTTCCTAGCCCCAAGCAACTACGCACCCCACTCCAAACCCCACAGTAGCCTGAGGCATCTTCCAGGCCTGACCCTGCCCCCCAGAAGCAAACGCGGAGAAGTAACAGGTGAAGTTTTGCGATTTGGTGAACACTAAAACCCTAAACCCTTCTGTCTTGTGCCCAAACATTCCATTTTACGTAAGCCAAAAGCTGCTTGCACATTGGTGTGCATGTCGCCACTGGTATGCCTCGTGGGCTCCAAACCAGGCGGAGTAGAGGTGTGAAGCGTAGACCTGTCTGAGCCAATTGTGTTTGTGTAGGGTTGCTTGGCTGCAAGTCAGGCAACTGACCAAGTAAAGCTTGGTGTGCTGACGCCCCTCTTGAGTGGTGGGGTTCGCGTCATATTTGTTGCGAATAGTTGTGCGCGCATCTTGTTTCTCGCGCGGAGACCCGCTATTTACTTCTGGCTGTTTCTAGTGAGCCTTGCGGAACAAAGCAAGGAATTCTAGGAAACCAGCTCAGGCTTTCGCAGCCATGCAGAAGAGTCAAAGCGAGGGCAGCCTGGCGTTTCTGAAGAACTCGAAGGCGTATCCTCTCTGTGCTCCAGATTTACAATCTGCACCTGGCAAGCTGCTGCCAGGTCGGCTCAGCCACCGGGTTCATGCTCGTCTGCGGTGGCATTATGGCCATCCCGTGCCTTTGCTGGTTTCGTCTCGGCTTGAAATCCTAAGAAAGGTAGGATGTCCTGGTGTGTAGGCATGGCAAGAAATCCAAAGGGCTCACAGATTTCGCCACTCGCTTCACAGCAGTGTCGGAGTACCAGGACCAACCGACCAACTTGCTTTGCTCTCTTGATTTGGCAGACTTGGCCATTGATGTCGGCATGAGGACCGCTTCCGTGAAATTCCCCACTGCTATGCTTCCATGGACAGGCACCGCCGTTCTTTTTCGCTTTGAGAATTTAGGCGCACGTAGAGTGACTTGGGCCAATCAGGAAGCCTCTCGTCCCCTACAATCCCAACGCGTGTTGGGCTTGGCTTTTCCTTTGGCAGCAGAACCTATGGTACGTTAATGCTTCCACGCCAAGCAGACATGAGAGTTTCAAAACATGTTCCGTAGACAGTTCTTTGCAAGGACCCCCAGAACCAGCTTATGATCACAAGTGATTAGCTCTTCTCAGAGTTCCCCCCTTTTCCCTAAACCCTAAACCCTTTGGACACTGTGCCTAGGACACGCTCACGCCTTGCTTTGGAAGATGCCCCTGTTCCGCTGAAGTGCTCTGACTGCCAGGTTATTATAGGGATTATTGAGGGGGAGACTAGGATTTCAGGATTTGGGCAGTATTTGGGCTTTACGCTTCACATTTCGTACATTAGCGTGGCTCGGCAGCCATTCGAGGTGTCCGCTGCAGACAAAGGCGTTGTAAAAGTTTCACATATCCCAGCTGTGGAATCTTTCAGGCGTAATGCTAACAGGGGTTTTCAGGGTTCCAGAATTCTGACTTCTGATGTTGCTCACGACCTTGCTGTATTCTCCATTGCTCTGGGTTGGCAAACTCTTGTCAAGGAACGCTTCCACCATCGAGTTCAGGGACAAGTTCTGTGTCCACAAGAGACGCTTCGCCAACACCTCAGCAGCGTCTTTGTTGTTGAGAAGTAGCTGCTACAGAGACACACCATCATGATGCAGGTGACGACCCACAAGAACTACTACACCGGAGAAAGGCCGGACATGAGACAAAATCCTGGCATGATTGCAGACAGCACGCGTCTGAAGAAGAAGCTGCAAGACATGTAAAAAAGGTATAGGGAGGAGCCTGTCGTCAAATACGACGAAGGCAAGTCCAATCAGTGTCACCCGCCCATTCCTTCCAGGCAATGAAATCTCGTGCATGTTCCCAGCATGCCTCTGTTTCTGGGCGGGCAGCAAAACAGAGCCGTCCAATGGACGATGCCTGTCATCCATCCTGCGCTCGACACCAAAGCTTCTGTCTCTTTGAAGGCAACTCGCAAGACAAACAACCAAAAATGCTTCTCACTGCTAGCAATTACGTAGTTGTGCAGCAGCATGAACTTGCTTACAAAGGGCGATTAGCAAAGTGATGTTTGCTTGTGTGCTGCCTTCCCGGGTCTTGTGTCTACCAGCAGATGGTACTGTGCTGCAACTCCTGGACTGACCAGCTGACATGCGAAAACATGCTTCGATGCTTGCAGTGTAGCCCAGCAAGCCGCCTTCTAAGCATCAGTGTCTGCAGTTCCTGGGCAGCCAAGATACGCTGATTCGCGTTTGTAGCCACTGCAGGATTAGTATAGGCTGGAGCATGCAACATGCACTTGAGCTAGTTTAAACTCCTTCATGAGTTGTATAGGGGATCTTACTGGGGAGCATTATACGGGTCATCAAGGGGGATACTAGGAGTTTAGACTATACCTCACTTGCGTTCATCAACCGTCGCCTGTAGACAAGACAATTGCAGTCATTCGCCAGTAGGCACATGACAATTGCCATCAAGGGGTGACAAATCGTTGGCTGGCCAGTTCATGCTGGAGGACGATTCTGACAGTATGGTGTCTAGCCATGTGCGGCAGTGCCTCGCATGCTTTTGATGACAACCAGTCTAATGCATTAATATGACTTCTTTTATTTACTTGTGTTGCTTTTAGTAGTGTTAGTACTATTGCTGACTTAATTCATTTCTCATATCTATGATTAGAGTGCTATTACGGTTACTGTTATCTTTCCTTTATTATGGAAGTACAAACATCTTGCAACAATGCTGACCGAGGGTCCAGTGCCTGGGGACTGCCGCAGGTTTCGCAGGGCTGGCATTCGGCTTCCTGGCGTGATGCCAATAATAGTAGTCATGCCACTACTAATTCTTATTGGTAGTATTGCTTGGGTTCAAAAGTCGCTGAAACAGTACTGACAGCAGCAACAGTAGTTATCATGATATTCATGTTAGTCATGGTAATAGTTGTAATACATGCAATACAGGTAAATAGTAGTGATAGTAGTACTAGGAACAGAAATAATGGTGGTAACAAAGGTAATGCCGAGTGAAGTCTGAGATGAGCTTACCCCAGCTGGGGTTATAGTAGTTTCCATTTTCTTTTCCATTGTCAACATATAATTAGCCCCAATATAACTATAACCCGAATATTACCCCAAGGGGTGCCTCTACCTGATGCAAGCTGAAGAGATGGCCTGCAGGCTATTGGTTTCTCAGCACCCTCAGTCAGGGGACCCTATCCATTGCGGCGGTCTCTCGGCCAAGCCATTGCAGACTTTTCTGTCATCCTCACCTGTATGTGCAGTGCCGCGAGGGCTTGCAGCGCAGTCAGGTTTCCTTCTTCTTAGCCGTCAACGTCATTCCAGATGAGGCCCTGGATTGGCAGTTCTTTAAAACGTGGCATGAAAAACAAGCCGCCGATTTTTGTTTTCGATCATCGATGTCCAGGAAAGAGCCAGGAAACCCACATCACACCGAACTTTGTTACTTGTATCATCTTGTATCACGGGTACTCTTGGTACTGTGACCATCATAATTCAATTATTGTTCTTACTGATTGTACTCGTCTTACTTTTGGAACAGAATTCGTGAAGCACAGCTTTTCGGTCCAGACCCAGGTTGTGAGGAAAGATCTGCTTCATGTGGGAGCATCAGCTTTTGCATGGTTCGCTCTGTGTTGCTGGAAGTCCAAATATCCATCCACATGCTCCAGGGAAATCATTGTCCGTTCAAAAGAGCTGTGGCCCTGCATGTCCTCCATTAAACAAACCCATGATTCCCTTGATTGGTTTGTCCCCCCTAGGCCAACAGTTTGAATCGAGGCGTAATAACGGTGAGAAGCGCGAGCTACATGTCAAATGCAAGCCCTTCAAAGCTCAACACATGTTGATTTCTGAAGTGGGTTCCGCAAGAAGTCACAACATGTTGCACTCGAAACTGGGCTGCTGGAGAAAGCAATGCATTTTAGGATTCACGCAGTGACAGCTTTAAAGCTGGGCTCCTTCTGAAGCCAAAACAAGATCCAGCCCTTCAAGCGCAAGGAGTCAAAGCGCACAGATCGCAAAGCTGAGCTGGGCCATTAGTTGAAAGCACAATGTGCTTAAGGTTTGCAGAAACGGGCGCCGAAACTTTATGGTCTTCAGCTGAGTGTCGGGAACCCCCCCCTCGGCGCTCAACTGCTATGCTCTTAATGCTGGATGCCTGAAGACATCAAAACATGTTGGTCTAGCAGTTGGGGACCTGCAAGAATGCAAGCTGCATGAGCTGCGACAGAAGTGTCCAACTTATGTCAAGCAGCGACAAGAGTCAGCGGACCGCTCGCAACTAGTAACTGGGTTTTGGAAAACGCCCCCCCCGTTTTGAATGGAGCGCCCTCCCTGACAACCGCGACCAGTTTTGGTCTGGCCTTGACAAAGCAAGCATTCCAAGAAAACCCTCCCATACGCTGCGACCAGCTCCTGTCAAACCCTAACAAGAACAGGTGGTGAACAGCCCGAAATGGTAATGTGGTCAAGCTGCTGGTTCAACTTTGTGGGGACCTATCAAGGGATATACGACAAATTTAGTCAAGGGCTCAAATGACATGCTTGCTTGAGTCCCGTCTCGTGCAAGCCTCGAAGCCGAGTGGCTTTGTCTTGCGCATGCGGGGCCTCCTCACAAGCTTTTCAAAGCACTACTTTATCATAATGGAGTAGTTTCCATATGTTTCCAGTTTCTGTTCCGCTATCCCAATATAACCCCAGTAGAACCCCAATGTAACCTGTCAGGCCCCAACATTACCCATTACTGTATAACCCCAATATTCAAAAGCACTACCTTGTCAGGCCTTTTCAAAGCACTAATTTATTTTAATGAAGTAGTTTCCATATTAGTTTCCATTTTCTTTTCCATTATCCCAATAGATCCCCAATGTAACCTGTCAGGCCCCAACATTACCCATTACTGTATAAACACCAATATTCAAAAGCACTACCTTGTCAGGCCAGCTCATTGGCGGTGTTGAGCTCAATCTGTGCTTTACTGGGGTGCCTCATGGGGAGCGGCTTGGGTCAGATGTTGACGCCTGTCTGGCACTTTTCTTAGGGTTTAGGGTTTAGGATTTAGGGTTTAGGAAGTCCCTAAACCCTAAACCTTAAACCCATATTCCCTACTAGAGCCCCAATATATATATCCTGCCATAATGTAGTAGCTTCCATTTTGTCTTCCATTATCCCAATAGAACCCTCAACCCTAAATAGTAGTTTCCATCTTATCCTCCATTATCCCTATGTAACCCCTCCCTAAACCCTAACCCCTTATGTTACCCCTCTACTATAGTAGTTCCCGGTAAGCAGCGTCAACCTGCCGATGATACACCGCTAAGGAAGCCAGATGCACGGATGCTACCTGCCTTAACTGAAGAAGTCCCTAAATCCTTTAAGGTTTAGGGTTTAGGGTAGTTTCCATTCTATTTCCATTATCCCAAATACTATCCCAACCTAGTTTCGTAGTTTCCATTTTAATTTTCATTATCCCAATAGTGCCCCTTTAAGCCCTTCGAGGTGGGGCTGGCATAGCTAACAGAATTTTGGTGTTCCAAGGCCGCTCTTTTTCGTGGCTGTTACTCTGTTCCACGCAATCGAGTTCACCTTCGCAGCTGTCTGCCACAGCAAGACGATAGCTCCTTTGTCTGCATTGCGCGGGCTATGTGCTAGTCCATAGCGGCGAAGCGCGCAAGGACCACATGTGGTTCGGCAGCTGAGGAGTTCCGGAGTTTTCTCCTAACACCTGTGCCGGCAGCCGGCTACAGTGTGGCCATGATTGCTGCCATATGTGAATACTGGCTGTGGCATGCGCTTGGCTTCACACTATCAGGCCCAGAAGTTGCTCATGTTCAGAAGCTAACTATGGGGTTTTCTAAAGTTAGGGTTGTTTTTAGGGGTCCCCTAAATAAGGATTCTGGTATTTTGGGGGTCTATATTGCGGTTCCCCTTGTTCTGGAAACTACCCTATCTCCTTTGGCTGCTCTTCCACATGCCAGGCCTTGCGATGCGAATCGCTACCATAGCGGGGTTTGGGCTCGCTGTGACCGGCTGGGCTTTGAGAACAGTGGCTTGGGTGCTCATCAAGACTTTTCTTGTCCAACTGCTTTCGATGGGATAATGTGTGATCCAGGCGGCTTCCACATGAGCTATAGTCTAAACTCCTAGTATCCCCCTTAATAAGCCCTGTAGTACTCCCCTACATAATCCCTTACATAACCACCCTTTAAGGAGTTTAGACTATAGCTCACATGAACCCTAGAGAAGGAATCCATCTGGAGGGGTAGCGGCGAAGGCGGTCTTGCTGAGCTAAGAAACTGCACAGACCCTCGTGTGCTGGACCCCAAAACATTACAACCCTTACTTTAGGGACCCCGAAAAAGGGGACAGCTTCAGTCTGCTACACTTCCTCCAGAGATCCTGCAATTTTGTAGCATCCCCCAACCGCTAAACTTTCAGAAGCTACTTGGAGGTGGAGGGTCAGGCGGACATAGTAAGAAGGTTGATAATGGGGATATTTTGGGTGTGCTTTCTAAGTCCCCCCGACCCTCCAAGTCCGTTAGCCATCGCCGTGTTTGTTGCTTGCATCTCTACGACAACCGAGATCAAATGTGCTTTTTTGGCGGGTCCCTACAATAAGGATTATCGTATCTTGGGGGTCTATATTGAGGTGCCCTTATTTTGAGAAATTACAAATCAAATTGTTTCTACCTACCTCGGCCCCCAGCGCTCCTCTCCCTTGTCTGTTGCTGAGAATGAGAGGTGAGGTATGGACTAAAGTCAGGTTGGGTGGACCTATAAAGGGATATATAGAGGTCTAGGGGGGGGTAGGGGGGGGACCTTCAAGCAATATACTAAAACTTTAGTCCCCAGGGCTAACATGCACGAGGCTGCCCTATTCACAGCAAGATCAAACTTCACGCATCTGGTGGCGTGCTACAAGGATCCGTCCCATCGGCTGGTGAAGCACGGGGCTCCGTCGTCTGCAAAAAGCTGGGTTGCTATAAAGGAACTTAGTTTAAGTTACTATATTGGGGAACCCCTATTAATTACAATATATACCCCTTAGGGTAACTTAAATTAAGCTCCTTAACAGCAACCCAGAAAAGGGTTCCTGTCTGCGGCGCTGGAGTCAGGGTTGAGTTTTCTGGGTATGGCCACCAAAGAACACTACGTTAAAGTGATGCATTTGCTGGCTTGTTTCGTAAATTGCTATCGGACCTCCTATTTGTGCGAAGCTTGTTGCCTCATGTTGCGTTTACATGAATCTGCTACTCTTCTGCCCCAAGGTTTACGGTTGGTGCAGGCATCCTGGATATGTTGGATGGTTCTTGTGGAGCGTGTCCACACAGATCCTCCTTCTCAATCCCATCTGCTCGTGCTGCTACGCCTGGGTTTCCTTCCGCTTCTTCGCGGGCAGAATTCCACACGAAGAAGAGATGCTGCTGCAGTTCCTTGGTTGCTGTTAAGGAACTTAAATTCAGTTGCCATTATGGGTATAATTCGCAAATAATAGGGTTTCCTCAATATAGTAATCCCTCCAATACAGTAGCTTAAATTAAGTTCCTTAACAGCAACCCAGGTTCTTCGGGGAAGAATACTATGCCTACGCCAAAGAAGTGCCATGTGGCATCCCGGGAATTTCTAGACTCGGGTAGCGTGGCCGCCAAAAAGCCTCAATTACATGACCCTGCTGCTGATGGCCTGGATTATAGGGTATACCTTAGACCCCAAAGACCTTCAGTTTTGGGTTTTTATATAAAGAATTATACTATAGGGTCCTAAAACTGAAGGTCTTTGGGGGTCTAAGGTACTACTTGTTAATGGGAACTTGCGCCCTTCCGGCTCAAGCATGAAGCATGGAGTTTTCAACAGTTGGGTCGGTAATTTTGGCATGCACTGGTCTATGCAACAGGAGGCTTTGTGATTGTTAGGGATTCAGAGGACATGATGAAATTTCTGTAGAAGATGCCATGGGCCTGCGCACGAACTTCACAAAGCTTCTTTGCACCTGGCAAGGAGGCAACGAGGGCGAAAGACTTTGGTCATCAAGCTCACGTCAGGTTTGTCTGGGTGGCAAGGCCTATAGGATTATTTGAGGGACCCTGGAACCTTAATTCCAAAACTTTCAGGAAATGGACGTTTCCCGCAATATGGGGAGCCCATTATAGACCCCAAATTATCATAATCCTGATTGTAGGGACCCCTTTAAACAGGTACCCCTGATTTTGGGACATCCCCAAATGAGTAGTTGGGAGTGTCCCCTCCAAACTCTAAACCCTAAAAGATATGTAGGATGGCTCAAGCTTCAGGTGTTCTGGCAGCTCTGCCTTAGATGAGATATTATGAAAGCGGCAAGCCGGGCGCCCGGGGTTCTTGTGAAGTTGGACATCAGGGGCGTACCTTTTAGGGTGTTGCTTTCCAGCTTGAATACAACCGGGTTTAGGGAAGTGGAGGGATCTCTTCAACAAGGACCACTCATGTTTGAAGATCCCAGATATGTGGAAGGTTCTAAATATTATAGTCCCCCTTAAGTAGATAGAATCTGGCTTTGGATATATTATAATAAGATCCCCATATACCCCACATTCTATTTACTCAAGGGGGAATATAAACCTATAATCCTCATAAAACCCATTATAGTCGTTTCCATTTTCTTTTCCATTATCCCGTTCTAACCCCAAGATTACCTTAATATTACCCCGATTTAACTCCCTAAACGCTAAAACCCTAAACCCTAAAACCCTAAACCCTAAACCGTATCCTTATAGGCTCCTTGAAGGGACTACTGACCCCCAGAATCTGCTTGCTGTCCCCCTAGACCCTTGGAATACTTTTCAATGGTCCCCTTTTGCAGATCCCATGCCCTAAACCCTAAACCCTAAACCCTGGAGTATAGCATCTTGGGTTCTATATTGGTCATTTTTTTTTCTGAAAATTATGGGCCACGTTTGGTTATATTGGGGTATTTCATGTGTAGGGCTACCAAAAATGGGACCGTAATTTTGTGAACTACCCAGATATTTAGCGGAAACCCTGAACCCTTAACCCTAAAACTCCTGAACCCCTAAACCAAAAACCCTAAGTCCTACACCCTTAAACCCTGAACCCCTAAACCCTAAATCCTACACCCTGAAACCCTACGTAAACCATAAATCCTAGACCCTATTTGCGTGTGGCAAGGTGGGGCTTCTCCCTTCTGCTTGGGCTTTATGCATCAGTTCTCCCAAGAGCAATTGCCATGGCCGTGCCGACGCTTGGAAGCATGTGATCACACGACGCTACCACCCCAAACTCACTCGGGGCGGGGGTCTAAAAAATAGTTCAGGGATCACCTTCTGGGAGTCATAAGGATTCAAGCATTTTGGAGCGCATAAGTTGAGTACCCTTGTTGGTGAAAAACCCACTTTGAGCGTTTGAGTTTTTGTTCAGATTTTTCACCTGTGCTTTGAGTAGTCTTGGTTTTTTGGGTGCATCTGAAGTTGAACCCAGTCATGTTTCAGACCCGCGGCGCTAGGGATGTATGGTGGCATATAGGGGTATATAGGCTTACATAGGGGCATACTGGAATAGATATATGTATAGGGATCTCTGGCAATGTCTATGAATCCAGAGTTTTCCCTGCATGCTGGAACGAGCCCAAGGAAAGGTACGCTTCATAACTGTACGAGGGTGTATATAGGACCCCCTTTTTGGGTAGGATCAATGCTGTACACTAAGACACTTCTGTAATGCCTCCGTGACGAATGTTTTCTGATATGAAGCAGCAACGACACATCAAGACACTACAGCTTTGTTATGTCTAAGAACTCTTCGTGCTTGCAGGGCAGACGTGTCAGACCCGTGCACGTCATGACCTGCAGCAAAGGAATGCAATGCTGACGTACGGCGTGCTGCTCTCGGCATGGCCAGTTTACTCGTACGCGGTAAAGGGTGACACTCCAAAAGCTTCACAGGTAGCCGCTCTTATAGCGGCGGAAGGTAGTTTTGGACGAGACGCAGAGACGACAGAGGCTGTGATGCACCGTGCTTAGTTGCTCTAAAACTCCTTCCGTTCCAACGCCAAACGCCACTCACACGTGGAACATCAGGGGGTAAGGGGTAGCTTCCATGTTATTTTCCATTATCCCAATGTAACCCCAATACAATTTCTGGGGTTTCTGCGTGCTTTGATTGTCCCAAGCCAATCCAGGTTTGTTGGGGCAGGTTTCACCGCCGTCATGCTGCAACCTCAGAGTTTGAGAAGGCAAGACGGGTGATCCTTTTGAACAAGCTGCGAAACGCTCGTAGTTCCAATCCTGAGGATCTTTATCCTGTCTACGCGCCTTCAAATCGCGTACGATCGATGGTGGGAGGGTGGAACGTTGCTGCAGAAGGTTCGTGGAGAATGGTTCTGGGCTCGGACAAGGTGTTTAACCTTTGCTTGTTGCTTTGCTGGCACCCTGGGACTTTGAGGTTCAATGCGTACAGCAGCCTAATTGCTTTCAGCATCCTCCTCGGTCAACGGAAGTTGACCCTGAATGATTCCAATTTATGTTCGCACATGTCCGAGGCTCTGGAAAACCTGAGCTGCAAGACAAGGCCACCACATGAGCTGACGTTAGAGACGCTGCAAGCTTTGCAGCAGACCAGCTTGCCAGGTAATGGAGTTTCATCATCTTCTAGCGCGGTTGATGTCGATGCTTTTCTGCTGCGCGCTACAGCCTGCCTGACACCACTTGAAATAAGTTTGTGCACTTGTCTTAGATCATGCTGTATGCTGTGCCTTTGTGCGTCAGCCAGGCAAGTTTCCCCAACAGAGCGAGCTTTCACCATCATCGATGTGAATGGAGTCGAGAAGGCTGGCATGGTTGTCGCATACTTGAAACCACACAGGACCAGACAGAACCTTCAGCTGTACCCCCCACACGCTGGTAACCTTGCTCCATATGCCGGAATCCTGAATGCATGTATCCCATATTCGCGCAAGAGATGCCTGCAAGTTCTGCAATCTCAAAGTCGAAGTTGTACAGTCTTTCTCCCATACAGTATCTCCTTTCGCGCAACCCCTTCTTGTCCTGTCCAGCTGGCAAGCATCAGTTTCTGGAACTGCTCCTGCGATGTAGGTAAGCCTTGCGCCACAGCCTTAGCTTGAAGTATGCCATGCACACAGCGGTGCAGCGCATACCGACGAGACGTCAGGTATCTACAAAAGATAGAGGACCGGGAAGAAGTCATACAGCAATGGATTCAAAGGGCGGTCGTGCCTGGGCGGAAAATTTTGTAGGCTGTGGACATGTCAAGTAATCTTTGACATTGTTCCTTGTGGACTCGAGCTTGCTCTTGTATAGTCTTGTATGCCGAAGAGGTCCTTCGAATGGCAGACGGAGTTCTACCAGTCCCGCCACCTGTTGTATCTCGCGTCTTCCAGGTGATTGGGCAGCGTGATTGTTGGAAAATGCCAGCATGACACTGCACCCTGTGGCAAAATTTGTATTTTGGGAATAAAGATAAAAGGAAGACACAGACCGGCCACTTATTCAAAGATTGCAGGAGATGTCACGCGGAATCGTCAATCTGCAGAACGCGCGCAAGATTGCAGATTTTCCATTTCCTTTTCCATACCACCAGGTGGGATAAGTTCTGTGAGTGAGTCCTGTCCGCAATTCGCGGTTTCCGTGTTTTGAGGTCAGCATAGCAATCCTGATCATCCACTGGAGCCTCATGCATCCTGCCGTGTTTCGGTGCCCGGGGATTCAAGATACGCACGGCTTGAGCTGAGGCCAATGCTTTCCGGAATGCTTCTTCTGCCGCTGAATGCAGCCTCAATGTCCTTTGCAGCTGCTTGGATGCAGGAGCTGCCCCACTGCTAGCTGCTAGCTTTTGTTGTTTGTGCCAGCATGTGTCAGCCTTAGCAGTTGTTGTGTGCCACGTATCGTGAGGTGACTTTGTTCTTGCCGTGATCTCAGCCCCTGGTTCTGGACCGGTGAAAGATTCTTGTGACTAGCTCATGTCTCATGGGCTTTTGAAGGGCAGGTGGGAGAAATAGAGAGGCCAAAGGGTGCCAGCGTGTATTTGTTTAATAATTACCCACGGAATGAGGTGGTGCATCCACTTCACGGCCTTGCAACTGGAGTCGCCATTTGGAGGTCTATGCAGAAATGCAGAAGGAAGGTCCTGCTAATTTCGGCTATTTGCCTTCAGATGAACCAAACGACTTGCCGCTGGATCAGATGATTTTGGACTTCAACCAGAGCTTGACGCCAAGCCCATTCGTGCACCCCTTCGATGATTGGTTCCCATGCCATTTGAGGTCTCTATACATTGCTCAGTGCTCATGCACAAGTTCCACCGAAGTATGAGCACGAAAAAGAAAGCCGGAACAGGCTGGATCTGCCATCCCAGACTGCAGAAGCGATTTACTCGCGCTTGCTTCCCCATATTACTCTGCACCCCATCACCTTTCGTTCAAAATAGGAGTGCGTGGGGGTTTGGTCTGAATGCATGGGGGAAGGAGTTGTTCGGAGGTATGACCGCGCCATGTTCGATGGTTTCAGCGCTACAGACTCTCGGGTCCTGGAGGAGTTGCCTTCTGAGTACGATTGGAGCTTGCTTTGAAACAGCTTCGAAGAGGAAAGTAGTAGACTGCGGCTTAGCCATATATTTTACATATGTATAATGGGGGTTTCCCAAAATTAGGGTACCCTTTTGGGGGTCCCCATAATAAGGACTATAGTATTTTGGGGTTACATTGGGGTGCCCTTATTTTGAGAAACTACCATATATATATATATGTATATGTAGAGCTGCTGGTATGAATTTGGAATAGTTTTTGCCACGTTGTAGTAGTCCCAGCTGCAAGCGAACTTGCTGGAGCATGGTGATTCCTGCGCCGTCCAGTGTGCCCGCCAGGGCCACCTCAAAGCAGTGAGTCTTGCGGCAGAGTGCGCGCTAAACATATCGGTTAAAACAAGCGTTGCTGATTGGCAGGATGAAGCGCAGAACCAAGCACCAAGAATTCCTCTGTGCCTTCCGCCGAAGATGTCTGTCATGAGCAAGGGAGGAGAAGAAGACGACGAAGCTCAGCGAGTTACCGTCAGCGAGAATCTTGATGCACAAGATTCTTCACAAGATGATATGAGCTGCAGTCAGTCAGATGAGCTTGGAGCAGGCATGCAGTTTGCAAAAATGCTTGAAGGTGGTAGGCGGGTCTGGGGTGTAGGGCTGAGGGCTTAGGATTTGGTACAGTTTTTAGGGGTTAGGGTTTAGGGGGTTTCTTGGGAGGTGTATTCCCTGGGATTTTTATTGCAAGTCATAAGTCAGGTGTCGGGGTTCCAGGTTCGGCGATGGGGAATCTGAGCTTCAGCTTCTGATAGACAGGTGCATTACAGTCGCAACTCTTTAAAGTGGGTACTATATAGGGATTGTATAGAAGACTATCATAGGGGTTACTATGCGAGTTCAGATGTGCTTAGAAAAATGCACAAATCGTAGTTCCCCAAAACAACGGGACCCCAATAGAGACCCCAACATACTATACTCCTTAGAAACTTTCTGGTCGTTAGTACGGATTGGGGCATTCCCAAAAAATGGTTATTACAGCTCCTCCTACCTGTAGGGGCAACTGTTACTTTCAGGGGGAAGGACCTAAGAGATGCTATTATGTGACCCCATCACTTTGGGCAAGCTGGCAGCAGATGATCATGTGCAGGTGGGATTCTGTCAACGACAACATCAGCAAATGCCTCAGACCAAAGCACATTTCCAAGATGCTGTTGCCACGATACCGTACTCCTGCTTAGTTGGGAAAGGGACAATGGGTTGCAAGGATCAATATAGCGGTTCTGATGGGGGGTGGGTAGGGACCACCAATGGGATCCATTCCTTGCTGGCCAAACTAAGCATGAACAGTGGTTGTAGCCAGCCTGTGGCATCAGGAAACTTCATCAGTCCTGCGTGTGTGAGTTCGCGTTAGCAGAATGTACAGGATAAACTGGCACATGTCCAAGACATGACATGCCAACTCTGTAGAAGTTTTAATTGGGACGTTGGTGGAAAAGTGAAGGCGGGTCAGCAGCTGTAGACCCTCGGGCATGTAGACCCTTGCGCATGAGCTCTCATGTCATCTCCCTTGCCCAGTGATGTATTCTCCCCACCCCACCCCCCGGGATGGGTTTCCCATCTGATTTCATAGTATCAGTAAACCATATATATATATATATACACATATATGTATATATATATATATCTTATATATATATATATCATATATATATATATATACATATATGTATATGACGGGCCGTGAGTTTTATGACTAGGGGATTACAACGTCCCATTGTGCTGGCCTGGCTCAGTCACATGAAGCCCGACGCTGTTCCCGTTCCGAATCCCTTTTGACAGAGCGAATGGTCCTATGTCTACACAATCGCCCGCCCCTGGAGCGATTTCGAGTGCTGTGTGACTTGTCAAGAAGTCACTTGCATGTCAGGGCCGCTGACACATCTGGCGGTCCGCAACCCATATTCGGCAATTTCAATAACAGGAACATTTGTAATCGCGAAAATACGATCATCCTTGTCACTGACGCTCCCAACAAGGGATCCCTCAAATTTCAGAAACCCTAAACCCTAAACCCTAAACCCTAAACCCTAAACCCGAGAGACTGGCATCTTGCGGCTGAGGCGCTGTCTGCCTCGTCTTTGATGCCATCTTCACGCTGATCTTTGTCTTGTCTGGCATGTCAGCCAGTGTCCACTCGGTGGAGACTTTATGCTACGAACAGAATGGGTACTCCTGGCATAACATCTTGGTCGGTGCCTCAGCATGAGGGCGCAGATTTTGACCGGGCATTTGCTGATGTATCCTACTACCGTAATTGATCCTTTCAAGCGTCCTTTCTCAGGGAGCTCGACCTGTAGCTGCAAATCTTGCAAGCTGCCGTTGGAAGGTGAAACTGCGTAGCAGCGTAGCATTTGTCATGCAAGGATGCAGATCGCATCGTGCATGAATCGCTTGTGCCATCTCACAACAGACCCACAATGGTCAGATGCTCGGCATGTTCGAGTATTTGTTGACACTGCAGGCCTTGAGTTTCATCGTGTCCGCGATATTTGCGGGCTGGGGCGTGCTGCTCCATGGCGGAGTGGTCACAAGTGGAGATGGTGCTCCTTTGAAGGAAGCCCAGCTGGTCGGAGTCTCTCGCTACGGCCACATACTCGTTGCCTGGACGCCTCTTGGCTACAGTGGCAGGTTGTCCATGTTCAGAGTTGTGTTGGGCCAGACTCACATTTCTTTGCCAGGTTTATAGCAGCAGTGCTGGAAGCCATAGCATATAGGCAACAGCCTGCTGTTTGCATGGGTGATGGTGAAGCAGCCGTGGCACAACCCACGCTCACAACAAATGACAATGGGTTCACGGATATACATGTAGAAGCTGTTTGGCACTTGGCCTCAACAGTGATGTGGCTGGTTTGGGTTGTCGGCGCAGTTGCTGCGGCAATGTCTGCAAAGCGCAACATTCCCATTCTAGAGGAGGCCACATCGCACGCATCGCAGATTGCCTCGCCACAGCGGGATTCTGCTCAGCTAGTCGGCGTTCCAGTGCAGGATGACCTGCCCATGGGCACAGTCACTGGCATTGCTCAGCCCAACGCAGACGCTGCTCCTGGACAACCGCCCATGTTCCAAGGGATGCCTGTAGCCACTGCAGTAGCAGGCTCGATCGGAACTGATGGTGTTTGTCAAGGTATGCCAGTGAGGGATGGGAGCGGTGACGTGGACCGTCCATCTGGTTTCACGAAAACTGCGTGAAGCTGGCTTCCGAGAGGCCGCCGAGCATCCAGAAGTTACCAAGTTTCACCTTCCAGTGCAGGCCCCGTCACAGCATCTGAACCTCTACTCGGAGCTGTTGACGCCTGCGCTCAAGTCGCGGAGTTGCGAACATGAAAAACACAATGTGTCTTGGGGAGACCCTTGGGGAGTAGCGTTTGTCAGGTGCAGCAGGCGAGCTGGATAGTGCTTGCGTGATCCGCATCCGCCTAGCGTTTAAAATTCCAGGAAGCAAAGCGCTAGCCATGCACACCTCACCCTCAGCGGAGGCGAGATTTATGACAGTATTGTCTCTTGATGTCTGCAGATCACCTGAACCAAAATCCTGCCATGGCTGCGAGTCGGGTTATTCGCTTGATCTGTGTCAAGTGCTCAGCTTGTCTGGACAGGACATATATTCTACTATATATGACTAGATCATCTAGTTTTTACTATACTGTTGTATTGTATTATCTTATACTACCTATTAGATAGCTTATCATATTACATACTTGGTCAGGGGTTAGCGGATGCACTGGAAAGGCTCTGGTTACTGTTTGGTCTTGACGAGGTGGCAGCGGGCCTCCTCATCCTGAGGCAAGCTCAGACGGTGAAAGCTGGCAGGTGTAGCAGAAATGTCTGTCCATTGAGACTAATGGAAAAGAAAATGGAAA